>ML777091.1:621826-654282 GCA_009831015.1 Picea engelmannii
GGGGGGGGGGGGTATTGGAGTTACTTCACACACACCTAGGATTTCTTTTTCCTAAGGTTATTTCTTTTTTATTAGTCATTATCAATCATTATCTAGTCTCCTATATTTTAGGGAAGAATATTCTACCTGAAGAATATTCTCTTCAGTTTGACTAGTTGAGTTGAGTTTAGATGTTGCATTGGTTTTGTCACCATGCAACATTGGGATCATCACCATGCTAATGCGCACTTGCCTTGAGATCATTACCAAACTGGCGCATTACCCTTGATTCCATGAGTTAACTCCTCACTACTCTTTGTTTATTTAGTTAACTGAATACTTGTTGACTAGTTAACTCAACTAGGTGGCAGTTCACTCATGTAACTACCTGAGAGACTAGACTAGGTGGAAGTTCACTCCCGTAACTGTTGGTGTGTGTCTAGATCACTCTAGACCACCACTATGGCTCATTAGTTACTCATGTATCTTATATCTATTGTAAATTATTCAGTCTTTGAGTGTGGAAATGGTTAATGAGAATTCTTTCACTTTTTCTCTCCTTCTTCTTTCTCCAATTCTCTCTGCAAATGTGTGTATTATTGTTTAGCCAGATCTATTCTATGCAGGTTCAACACATTTACAGAGGTTGATATAGCAACCAAACTTGTTGAATATATCTAGTGCATCCAAAAATAGGTTCATAATATTTACAGTTAGCTAATGCCAAGAAAAAATAGCACCACAATTAGCATCGAGTTCCACAAAAGATTTGGGTGGGAGATAAGGTATGGTTCCATTTGTATAAATAATTTCTTACTAGACCCCTTCTGTAACACCCCAAGGCTGAGCCCCTACTGAATTGTAATTATATTTATAGGTTGGTGAGCCAAGTGTGTATAAGTTGGTAGACTTATATGTTTATTAGGCCGGAGAGCCTAGATGCTTAAGGACATGAACATATTTTTGTATATGTAAACACTCATATCATTAATAAAATTACATCGTTGCGTGTAGACCGACCACAAAGAAAGAGTTATGGGAGACTAAGCTCCACTAGGTAGGGTAAGGAAAGGGGCTAAGTGTTTAGGATTAGGTGCTAAGCTAGAGGGATTACCTCTAAAGGAATAATATTTTATTATTATTTCCTAAAGGATAAGGTTGACATAACCGGTGTTGTCCTAAGTTCCATGGGAACGAGGACGAGTGCTAAGTGGAGCTCATGCGGCTTCAGAAAGACAAATGTCGACCTCGGCGCATGCAGTTATAACTGGGAAAGCCAGCTCGTTGGGGGTTCTCTTTACATTCTCAAGTTGATCCCCATCCTCGCGTCCTTGGTTAGTCTTGCATTCTCTCGCGAACTTCATGATTCTTTGGAAGTCTTCCATCCTTCCCGATCCAACCATTGATCCATGCATTGAACCATAGCTCCATCATTCACCTCTGAAAAAGCACGCACCTTGGGAGCCTGCAGTTGTATTTGAGTTATCATCTGTATCTCTTGTGAAGTACATTGCACCTGTACTTTTCCTGACCTTATGTTGTGTCTTAACGGTTGGTTGTTATAGCCCACATAGTTTCTTGACTGAGTGTTGCTTGCTACCAGCATCTGTTCCATACCAAGATTTATTGTTTCCATCGCCCTTACTTGAATTGACTTAGAAGTTGGATTGAAGAAGCAGTTTGATAGGCCTGTGGTTTGAAGAGGCAGGTTGTTAGGCACGTGGACTGAAGAAGCAAGTTGTTAGGCCTGTAAGCAACTCTCTCTAGGTAAGAGGGGTTGTTGGGGAAGTGATTTCCCAGAGGGAGCCCAACTATAGCTACAGTGCTCGGAGAATTCCTTTTTGTCTTATTGTTAAAGCCCTGGAAGGGAAGTAGGGAAGCCAAAGGACTATTGAGGAGAGAAGGGGCACACTTCCTAGGGTGGGACAGGCATGTGGAGAATGAGTGGTTGTAGGTAGTTAGTGTGAACTGACTCCTGGGAGATAATCCTTCATGTTGATCTATGTGACTTTCTTGTTTCCCTTGCCAAGCCTAGGACTCCATTTCCCAGTGGAGTTTAGTCCCAGATCAGGGGTGACCCACTACTGAGCGTGATGAGCAGCATGGTCTAAGGCTGGGAGGTTTGTGGAAGGTCTGCACACAGTTGTTGGTCATCCATTAAAATATAAGTACCAATTCTCTGTTGATTGTATGTTGTGTAATTGTACATGTGTTATAATTGATGAGTAATGCCTGGATATATCATATATGTTGTATGTGTAGGCTTACTATTATTTCCGCATTAATCTTTGTATTATTAGAATGTATTGTCTGTATGTTTTAATGTTATTTCCACATGAATAGTGGCATGAACAAAATGTTATAGTTGTTAAATTGCATATGATGTCACAAATTGGTATCAGATCTAGTTTCAAAAGATAAAGTGGTTTGATTAGCGTTACCCAGCAGAGGTTGAAGGTTGGGGACATCACAAATTGGTTTCAGAGCTAAGAGAAACATCTAGGAAGTGGCATTGTCCAGCCTGTTGGTGGTTGGGGATGTTACAAATTGGTATCAGAGCATAAAAGAAAAGATAAAGTGGTTTTTGTAGCATGTCTCGGAAGAGGTGGATGGTCAAGGATGTCACAAATTGGTATTAAAGCCAAGGTTTCAACATTGAGCCTAGATGGGCCATGTTAGTATAAGTTGAAGCAAAAGTTTGGAAGAGAATTGTTGTCGGAATGGACAAAATTCAATTTCAGAGCCCATGGTTTCTTTACGAAACCTAGATGGGCCACGAATGAGGGATTTGGATTAAAAATTCCAGAGAATTTTGATGTACAGAGGGCCAAAAGGGTGTGGAGAGAACACTTGGACTGTGTTCGGAAGCACAGGAAGTGTAACAGATTAATAAATGGCCATAGAGAAAGAAACCACAACATATGTGGTGATTGGGCCGTAGGATCTATTCGAGAGAAGGAGGATCCTTCACAAGCTTCAAATATGGAGAGAGGTGCAGGAGGGTTAACCTGCAAGTCATTTGGAATTCTCGACTTCGGCGGAGTTAGGTGTTATAGAGTAAAAGGAACCGAAGCCTGAAGCTTTGAAGTCGTTGAGGGGATCTACATCATAGATCCGAGGAGAAGTGTTACCGTTAGATCAAACCAAGAGAATAAGGTAAGGTGCATGGTGAAAAGCATATCTCAGTCATTAGATATTCACGCAAGTGATTGTGATTCATAGATCTCACAGCAGTTCGAAGTTCGGCATTTGGGAGAACTGGAGTGTGCTGGTGTGGAATCTTCCAAAGCCATGAAGCTAGAAATTCTTGAGGCCAAAGAATAGAAGTGGTGTGGCATTTTGACGTCACCTGAGGTGGTGTGGACCCTTCCTAGACATGTCACGTGCCACCACTTTGATGGTGACAGCTATACTATGTGGACCCCGGAAGGTAAGGAAGTTCGGGATTTCGGCGTTTCAAAGAAATGGAATGTGCAAGTGTAAAAACCGTCGAGGCCCGAAGTTATGAAGTGGCATGGCTTACTGATGTCACTTAAAGTGACATGGACACATGGGATGTGTGCCACGTGTTAGTGAGTTAAGAACCTTAGGATAATTGAATTTCCTGATAGAACATGAGACATGTCACCCATTTGAGTGGGCCATGTGTGTGCTTATAATATTTTGCAACATGGGCCTCCTCTCAAGCATGGATGGTGGAGCCCATGATGGTCACAGTGGACGTGTGGTGTTAGATTGTGAAGTCTAGAGACTTGACACTCCGAAAGAAATGGTTCATGAGGGAATGGAAGGAATAAATTCTTGAAGTTCTATAGCACCGAGGTGACGTGATGTAATGACATCTGTAAGTTTTAAACCTATGAAGTAAAGAAATGCATATAGATTCTTAAGAAAAACAGAATTTAATCAATGGCTCATTCACATAGTACACAGAGATTTATACTGGAAACCCTCAACCGGTAAAACCTTTCTTATATTCATTATATCGAATTTCACCATTCACTATACAATATATATACAATGTTTTTAGGTATTCCATAGATACCAAAACCCTAATCCCTTCATCCGGGATTAATTTACAAAACCACTAAAAATAGCAAAATCTGCTCAAAATAGCAAAAATCGCCTAAAAAAAATTCAGGGCATTGCCCTGGGCTACCGCCCGTTGTCGAACGCTATGCGTAACCAGGGGGGGGAATACCTGCCCCCCCCTAGGACCCCCTAGGAAAGTGCCTGGTGCACATAGCATAAACAAAGCACTACTGTGAGGGATCGTTAGACGCATTTGTCATATCTGACGTGCCCACACACACACATGCAAAGAATATAACACATACCCAAAAACATCACCAGGGTGACGTGGAAGTATTCGAAGATTATCGGTTTGAGAGTTTTGGGGGTGTGCAGATTTGAAATCCTCTGAAGTCTCAAATATCTGAAGCCCCAAATTCTCGGAGCTCTCAAGCCAGGAGTTCCATAGTGAGTATTAGTCATTGGATGTTGGGAAGATGTGGACCGTTGATCCACCCCACTTCGCGAGTTCACCAATGCGGCACTCTGAAAGATTTGTTAGGAAGGTGATTTGGAAACAACTAAAGCCATATTCCTCGAAGCTTCGGTCCACCATATATATGAGCAAGGAATGTAGACCATGGATCCATCGTTCTACGCGTGTTGGACAGCTCGCTTTCCTATGATGTTGTAAGGTGCAGAAAAAGGGAAACCTCTAAAGTTTGGGAGCCCAATGTTTCAAGGATCTAGATAAGCACCCAAACCATTAGCACTGGGTCACATCTGTGGTCACATGTGAACCAAGGGCTGAATAAAAGGGGCTAGCGCCCGAAAATTGTTGTAGAATAGAGGTGGGCTTAGAGATAGAATCTCGAAGGGTTCTTGACTAACCAATCCCACTGAAAAATGGAGTCTAATATTCTTTTATTAATTTAGAATGGTTTATGATATTCTAAGAGAATTATTGAAATCTGATAGCCTAACAAAATTCAGTTGATTGCACATTTTACAGAGTTAACAATCGACCAAACCAAATCAAATTGCTCCTCGGTGCAGAGAAATGGAGGAGGCACAGGATGCTTACAGTCCATAGGATGAAGTTAGAAGAATGGATTTTCACTTGGGAGTTGAAGGAACAAACTCCAATGGGCATGGAGAATATATAAAGAAATAAGTGAGCATGATGAAAATCATCAAAAATTTGTAAAAAGACATTCAAATTCACCAGGAAGATAATGAAAATCTTATGAAAGGAAAGGAACAATAGTAAGACTTCAACCTGAAGTTGATGCAGAGCCTGGAAAGAATAGAAAAGAAATTGGATAAGCAGAGTGTCTCAAGCAAATCATGAAGTCGCAGGACCCCTGAAAAGAAAGGAAGATCAAGGAGTGTTAGCATACATCACCGTCACTCCCTGAGGCATTCCAATAAGAGAGCGCATAACATCTCAATCCCATTCCCTATCGAGAAGCATAAGAGGCCTGGGGTGGATGAGCTACAAGGAGAAATGAACAAAATCAAACCTCCTACATTTGATGGTGAGCACAAGAACGATGAAGATGCAGAAACATGGTTGTTGGGCATGAGAAAGTATTTTCAATTGCATAATTGTTCTTCTCACGCAGAGGGAATAATTTCCATCTACCAACTCAAAGGAAAGGCATCCATGTGGTGGGATCAACTTCTGCAGGTGTAGCACATTAAAGAGAAAAATGTTACTTGGAAGGAATTTAATAAGTATTTCGAAAAGAAATACTTGACTAAGAGATACTATGACAAGAAAATGAAAGAGTTCTTTGAACTCAAGCTTGGGAGTATGACAATTGATTAATATGAAAGAAGGTTTTTAGAATTGTTGAAGTATGTTTCTTTCATCAAGGATGAGACAGTAAATATTCATAGGTACTTGAGTGGTTTTCCACCATTCATTAGTGAAAAAATATAATATGATGATCCCAAAACATTGGAAGAGACCATAAGGCAAGCTAAATGCCTATATGATTAGCAAAAAACAAGGCCAACTTTCCAAAAATCTTGGGAAGACAGGAATAAATTCAATATGGATCAAAGGAAGAAGGGAGATAAGCCACCATTCGTCAAAAATAATCCCCAAGGACTGTCAACGTCTAGAGAACCCAAAACGATTGAGACAGGTGGTTAAAGGCCAAGGCAACCACCTATCCAATGTTGGGGTTGTAAAGGAGATTATATGTTTAGAGATTGTCCTCGTAGAAGTGACAAAGTGAGAGTTGTTCACAATGTACAGCGAGATGAAACAGTGGGGGACATGGGGTCGGCATAAATGTACCCAGGATCTATGCAACCCTAGACAACAAGCAATTCAAGTATCAGTCACATATGATTGAAGTGGAAGGTAAGATCAACAACCAAACCATTACTATTTTAATTGATTCAAGAGGTATCCATAGTCATATAGATCCTAAGATGGTTGAAATTTTTCATTTTCCAAGAAACAAACATGGAAAATCTTGGTTGGTGCAGCTGGATACCGGAGCCAAGAGAAAATTTAATGACATGGTTAAGTCATGTCTTATGGACATGAATGGTCTGAGGACAGGGCAAGATCTGAACATCTTGCCTTTAGGTTCCTATGAATATCTAATTGGGATGGATTGGTTGGACCAACATCATGCTATCCTGGACTATCATAAAAAGGAATTTACTTGCTTGGAGGAGGAAGGGAACCTAAGGAAAGTCCAAGGAATTCCCATGAAGAAGATGGGAGCTAAGCCACCATTCTTCAAAAATAATCACCAAGGACAGTCAACTTCTAGAGAACCCAGAACGATTGAGACATGTGGTCAAAGGCCAAGGAAACCACCTATCCAATGTTGGGGTTGTAAAGGATATCATATGTTTAGAGATTGTTCTCGTAGAAGTGACAAAGTGAGATTTGTTCACAATGTATAGCGAGCTTAACCAGTGGGGGACATGGGTAGAAATGTACCCAGGATCTATGCAGCCCTAGACAACAAGCAATTCGAGTATCAGTCACATATGATTGAAGTGAAAGGTAAGATAAACAATCAAACCATTACTATTTTAATTGATTCAAGAGGTATTCATAGTCATATAGATCCTAATATGGTCAAAAGTTTTCATTTTCCAAGAAACAAACATGGAAAATCTTGGTTGGTGCAACTGGATATCGGAGCCAAGAGAAAATTTAATGAGATGGTTAAGTCATGTCTTATGGACATGAATGGTCTGAGGACAAGGGAAGATCTGAACATCTTTCCTTTAAGTTCCTATGACTGTCTAATTGGGATGGATTGGTTGGACCAACATCATGCTATCCTGGACTGTCATAAAAAGTAATTTACTTGCTTGGAGGAGGAAGGGAACCTGGAAATTCCAAGGAATTCCTAGGGCAGTTGTTGTCCGAGAAATTTCAGCAATGCAGCTGAAGAAATGCTACATAAAAGGGTGTCAAATATTTGCATCTCATATGGAAGAAGCATCTAAGGATAAGGTGCCAAATCTAGAGGATCATGCAATCCTGGAAGATTTTGAAGATGTGTTCAAGGAGGTACCAAGACTACCCCCAAGGAAAAATATTGATTTCTCCATAAATTTGATACCTAGGGCAGCCCCAGTATCAAAGACTCCTTACAGAATAAGTACACCAGCGCTGAAGGAGTTGCAAATGCAGCTTGAAGAACTTCTAAAGAAGGGATATATACGCCCAAGCGTGTCACCTTGGGGTGCCCCAGTCTTTTTCGTGAAGAAGAAAGATGGGACATTGAGATTGTGCATTGATTTCAAACAGTTGAACAAAGTGACTATAAAGAACAAGTATCATATACCAAGGATTGATGATCTCTTCGATTAGTTGAAGGATGCAAGGATATTTTCGAAGATAGATCTCAGGTCAGGATACCATCAGGTAAGGATTAAAGAGGAAGATATCAGAAAGACTACCTTTAGGACAAGGTAAGGTCATTATGAGTTCATAGCGGTGCCATTTGGGTTATCAAATGCACCTATTGTTTTCATGTGCCTAATGAATGGTGTTTTTCGTGAATATTTAGACAATTTTGTCATTGTCTTTTTAGATGACATCCTTGTATATTCCAAGTTGGAAGAAGAACATGAGCATCATTTGAGGATGGTGTTGCAAGTGCTAAGAGAGCATCAATTGTATGCCAAATTGAGCAAGTGCTCATTTTATCAAAGTAGAATTCACTATTTGGGGCATATCATATATGAAGAAGAAATGGCAGTAGACCCTAAAAAGGTAGAAGCCATTAGAGGGTGGGAAGCACCTAAGAATGTGACAGAAGTCAAGTCCTTCATGGGTCTAGTTGGTTGCTACAGAAGGTTCATTGTAGGGTTTTCAAGAATAGCTCACCCCATCAATTCCTTGCAAAGGAAGGGAAAGAAGTTTAAATGGACAGAAGAATGTGAAAGAAGCTTCCAGAAATTGAAGTAGTTGTTAACTAGTGCTCCAATTCTGAGGATTGCAGATCCAAATGAAGACTTCATTGTATGCACGGATGCTTGTAAAGAAGGACTTGGTGGAGTCCTCAGTCAAAATGGGTTTGTTGTATGTTATGAATCAAGGAAGTTGAAGGAGCATGAAAGGCTCTATGCCACTCATGATTTGGATTTGGCAGCCATAGTGCATGCTTTGAAGAAGTGGAGGCACTACCTCATGGGAAAGAGGTTTGAATTGAGGGCATACCATAATGGTCTGAAATATTTATTTGATCGGCCAACTCTAAATTCCAAGCAAAGTAGATGGTTAGAATTTCTCAGTGAATATGACTTTGATATAAATCATATCAAGGGGAAAGAAAACAAAGTGGTTGATGCACTCAGCAGGAGAGTGCATGAACTACATGTTATAGCCATTAGCATGTATCAAAATAATGTTAAAGGCAGAATTTTGGAAGCTGTAAAATCAAATTTGCAATACAAGGAATTGGTAACTAAATTGCAGCAAGGTAAAATGCAACATAAAATTGAGTATTATGAATTGGGAATTGATGGAATTCTCTTGTACAAAAACAAAGTTTACGTACCAAATTATCCTAAATTAAAAAGTGAAATTTTAAAATAAATGCACAATGTACCTTATGCAGGACACCCAGGATATCATAAAACAATTTCAGCAGTCAAGAGCCAATATTATTGGCCAGGTATGAAGAAGGAAGTTGTTAATTTTATTCCCAAATGCTTGGAATGTCAAAAGGTAAAGGTTGAGCATAGACACCCAACAGGCTTGCTACAGCCATTACCCATTCCTGAGTGGAAATGGGAAGTTGTAACAATGGATTTCATCACAAGATTTCCCAGAAAAAGAAAGTGGCATGATGCAATCATGGTGGTAGTGGACAAGCTTACTAAATCTACCCATTTCATTCCTATGAAGACTACTCACATGACAACCAATGTTGTTGATATTTATATGAGGGAGGTAGCACGCTTGCATGGCATACCCAAGACAATTGTGTCTGACAGAGACCTAAAGTTTACCTCAAAGTTTTAGAAGGGGTTATTCAAGGGTTTTGAAGCAAATCTGAACTTCAACACAGCATATCATCCTGAGTTGGATGGGAAAAAAGAAAGGGTGAATCAAGTGATAGAGGACATGCTAAGGATGCATGTGATGGACAAACCATCTAAATGGGAAGATTATCTACACATGGTAGAATTTTCCTACAACAATGGGTATCAAGCATCACTGAAGATGAGCCTGTTTGAAGCACTTTATGGCAGAAAGTGCAACACCCTAGTAAGCTGGGAAAACCTAGTTGATAGGGAAGTGGTTGGGCCAGAGTTGCTCAAGGAAATGGAAGAGAAAATGTTGAAGATTAAAAAGAAATTGAAGGTTTTGCAGTATAGGCAGAAAATATACGTTGATAAGAATATAACTCACAAGGAATTTAAAGTAGGGGATCATGTTTTCTTAAAAGTGAAGGCCAACAAAAGTTCCCTAAAGCTGGGAATTGTTCAAAGTTAGTAGCCAGATATTGTGGATCGTTTGAAATCGTAGAGAGGATTGTTCCAGTAGCATATATGTTTGCATTGCATGCATCTATGTCTATACATAATTTGTTTCATGTCTCATTACTTAAGAAGTATATACCTGATGCTAATCATGTTATTGATTGGAATGTGATTCAGGTGGAGCAAGAAAGCGCTTTTCAGGTGCATTTGGTGCTCATAATGGACTGGAAAAGCAAGAAGCTCTAGAATCGAGCCATAGAGCTTGTAAAGTCCATTGGACCTGGTATGGTCCTGAGGACGCAACATGGGAGCATGAAGATGCTATGCATGCAGAGTACCCACATCTTTTTGAAGATTTTGTAAATCTTGTTGTTGTGTAAATAAGTTGCACTGAGGACAATGCAAAAAAAGGGGAGGGTATTGTAACACCCCAAGGACAAGCCCCTATTTAATTTTTATTATATTTATAGGTTGGTGAGACAAGTGTTTATAAGTTGGTAGACTTATATGTTTATTAGGTTGGAGATCCTAGATGCTTAAGGCCATGAGCCTATTTTGGTATATGTAAATACTCATATCATTAATAAAATTACATTGATGCGCGTGTAGACCGACCACGAAGAAAGAGTTATGGGGGACTAAGCTCCACTAGGTAGAGTAAGGGAAGGGGCTAAGTGTTTAGGATTAGGGGCTAAGATAGAGGGCTTACCTCTAAAGGAATAATATTTTATTATTATTTCCTAAAGGCTAAGGTTGACATAACCAGTGTTGTCCTAAGTTCCTGGGAACAGGAACGAGTGCTAAGTGGAGCTCATGCAGCTTCAAGAAGACAAGTGTCGACCTGCGTGCATGTAGTTATAGCTGGGAAAGCCAACTCGTTGGGGGTTTTCTTCCCATTCTCATGTTGCTCCCCATCCTCACGTCCTTGTCCAGTATCATTTTTTGTCGCAAACTTCATGATTCTCTAGAAGTATTCCATCCTTCCCGATCCAACCATTGATTCACACATTGAACCATAGCTCCATCATCGATCTCTGAACAAGCATGCACCTTGGGAGCTTGCAGTCAGATTTGAGTTATCCTGGGTATCTCATGTGAAGTACAGTGCACCTGTACTTTTCCTGAGCCTGTGTTGTGTCTTAACGGTTGGTTGTTATAGCCCACTCAATTCTTTGACTGAGTGTGGCTTGCTGCTAGCATTTGTTCCATACCGAGCTTTGTTGTTTCCATCGCCCTTACTTGAGTTGACTTAGAAGCTAGATTCAAGAAGCAAGTTTTCAAGTCTGTGGTTTGAAGAGGCGGGTTGTCAGTCCCATGGACTGAAGAAGTAGGTTGTCAGGCCTGTAAGGAAATCTCTCCAGGTGAGAGAGGTTGTTGGGGAAGTGATTTCCCATAGGGAGCCCAACTATAACTACAGTGCTCGGAGAATTCATGTCCAGCATGTTTATGAATATGTTAGGTGATTTATATGTACTAAAAAAGACACTAAACTACCCTCAATTAAATTGTCAACCGGGGGTAAGTAAACTTAGAGTTGTAGAAAAATATATGCCAAAGGTAGAAGGGTTGGTAGGAGTATAGTTCAACTAAGAAAGGAAGCTATATAAGACTAATCTACTCAAGCAAACTTATCTAATGAGCAAACCCTACTAAGCAAATTGAAATTAGGTAACCTAAGTACTTTTGGGCCAAGGACTGATGGATAGTTCCTAAGAAAGCAAGTAAAAACCCTATTCAAAGAAAACTAGTTCATGATAGTAAGAAAAGGTAAACTACTAATCATACTAAGCAAATGATGAAAGCAAACTACTTTTAACTTGCCAACCTACATTCAATGAGCAACTACCCTATGAAAGAAATTAAATAAGCAAGTAATAAAAAGCACCTATCTAACCTATTAAAGCAAATATATAAGTAAGCAAAGACACCTAACTAACCTACTAAAGCAAAAGACAAGTAAGCAAAGACAACTATCTATCCTACTAAAGCAAAGGGACAAGTAAGCAAAGACTTCTCATTGAACAACTAGATAGCCTAAGAGGCAAGTGAACTAAATGCCTAATGAAAAACTATTTCTCGTGCGTGAAAGGAAATTTAAATGATCAATGCAATACATGAAAGGAAATCTATTCTATTGAAAGCAAGAAAGATTAACAACTAGACTTATGAAAACAAGAAACTATCTCTTCTAATCTACGAAAGCAAGAAACTATCTTTAATCTACGAAACACTCAAATGTAATGTTGGTGGTTGTGTGAATGCCTTCGGTGGTGACGGATGATATCTTGATGACACTTAACCACAAAGGACAGTTCTAATGGTATAAGCTCAATACTAATTTCAATGGCAAAATGAAAGGTGTGAAGTAAACAGTCCAATGCAAACTTAGCCATGATAAAAGTAATGTTAAATACCCTACATATTCATGTATAAACCATCAATAACATAATGAGATTTAATTTCATTTTAATCTACGAAAGGAAATTGCGTAAAGGAAAACTATGCTATGTCTATTTTAACCATTCAAACTATGATAAGAAAATGAATTAAAAACAAAAATTAAACTATGCTTAGTAAAAAGTAAATTGACAATTAACCAACAACTAAACAAATGAATTCTATCTAAAACTAAGACAAGCAAACTATGATTAAGAACTAGAATTAAATCTATCCATCCATCAAAAATCCCTGTCAAATGAAACCCAAATAGAACTATGTGTTATTCTAAAAACAACTTTGTTTTAAAGTTGATTGTAAGATCATAAATAAAAGTGTAATCTGATATCTAGATGCATATGGGGTTAGTGTAGAGACTTGCAAGTCTATCCCTAGCCTACAAAACTAATTTATGCTAACATAACTCATCACACTAACCTACAAAAGAACAATAAAACAATTAAATCACAGCTAGCTAATTAAAACATAAAACATGCATGTATAGGAAATAAAATACAATTTAAATTATGAAATGTATAAACAACACATTGATCATCACCAGATTGCTGGTGGGCCCCCCAGCAAGTCATGGCTACCCTGTACAAGTACACCACAAACTTCAGCAAGCCGAATTCACCATGAAAGTCAAAAACGCAGTTCTGGCACTGTTCTGGCAATGTGAAAAATGAAAAGCAGGAGTATAATGAGTTTATCTCCAATCTGTTGGCTATTCTACTTGCTTAACAATCTAATGATCATCTTGGTAGTATTTATAGGTTTACAACCTAGGTGGTCGACCACAGGAGGGTCGAACCACCCCTAAATTCAGCAATTGACAATAAATGCGTCCATAACTAACAAAACAGAGGAAACCAATAATCACCCTTTTTGGACAACTAAAATCGAGTTGTCTTGAGCTTAGTAGCTGGAGGGGGCGATGACAAACAAAACCCATGTGCTCAAATTTTCCACCACTGGCTGCCAATACGATAACTGCCAACTCGCCTTGCATTTTTGTGCAATACTGGGTGTTGGAACGAGTGTCGGATCGAGTACCGGAACGAGTGTTGGATCAAGTGTCGGATCAAGTGTCGGACCAAGAAACATGGTGTGTTTTTCCCTGTAATAGTGGAAAAACATGAATTAACTCTTGGAAACCATAAAATATGATAAATTAAACTTGATTGAATCACAAAACACGAATTATACGTACCTCATGCCGAATATATCATTTTATCATAAAATTCTTCAAAAATCTCCTTTGAAAGATAAAAATGCATGTGTACATATGGCAAAAAGTGTATAATAACCTTATGAAAATGATCATATCTCGAGCCCAACATTACCCCCACACTTAGGATTTTGCAGGTCCCACTGCAAACAAAAAGAAGTCATCCCTCAGAACTAGGCTTGCTAAGGAGGATCGGCTTTAGAAGCCTCTCCTTCTTGCTATGTAGGCTTAGCCTTGTGCCTCTTGTGTTGCTTTAATTGTGCTCTTAATCTGTGGTTAGATTGGGTCATCCCATTGACCAACCGTTGAAGGGAGTTAACTTTTTCCTAAAGGACTACATTGTCATGATGTAGGTGTGCATCTATTGTCTTCCTCTCTTCTAATTGTTGGAGAAGATGATGGTTTTCCCTTTGTAACTCCTCTATAGTTGGGGCAGAATCAATGATCTTTGAGGAAGGCTTAGGCCCTTTGCGAGATGGGGACAATTTATCAATTTTAGGATCAAGAGTGGGCATAGGTGAAGTAGGTGTGATGGGAGAACAGAAAGGTGAGGTAGGTTCTAATTTTGTTTTCCTTAGTGGCTCTAATCCATCCGCAGAGACTTCTTTGGGTTGCTTATGAGGGCTCTCAAGGTCGGAGGATACTTGGATAGGATCTGAAGCAGGTGGAGGCTTTGCATAAGGCTTGGTTCTTATGTTCTGGGTACTCTTCCGAAAGGGTCCCTTACCAAATCGGTTGGCTCCTCTCTTGTTTGTGGGAATGATGGCAAAGTCTTGTTGCATTACTTCTTGGGGCTTCTTAGGTGTAGGATCAAGAGAAAACGAAGGCATTGGGGGGTCAACAATAGGCTTCTTTTGGTCTTTGTTCTTGGTCTTTTTCCCCGATGAAGAAGTGGGAATATCAACATGCTTTTGGTATTGTTCCGGAAAAGAGGGAGTTTGTGCAAGGGAGTTTGGAGTTTTTGGAGAGTCAGGCTTGGAAGGAGAGATAGTGTTTAGGCTAAGTGGCTTTTTGTCGGTCTTAACTGTCAAGTGAGGATTTGCAAATTGGTAGATAAAGGCATCCCAACTTTTCTCCTGCTTCTCTAGTTCGGTAAGAACGGGGAGTTTGATCAAACCATGGTGGAAGAGACTATTGTGGGGGTTGGTCACATTTTTCCTCACTTAAGAGGACATTTTCTCCAAGCTTTTGAGAAAATAAAAGGGAAAGTTCAAAGGTTTATTGAACAGAAAATGAGCCAACAATCTAAAGTGACAAGCTTTGAAGGTGGAGTATCTACCTTCACATGTAATTAACCTTGTGATAACGATGAGGGGATTGACCAATTCTAGCTTTATCCACTCCTTAGTATACACTTTCTCTCCTGAAATGCTCTTGAATTCGGGATTAAACACCCTGTTGTAACTTGAGAGTGGCAATTGATGATTCTTGAACCACCTATCACCCATTCTTGGAAGTTTTGTTGCATCAGCAATTGACTCTTCTTTGACTGCAAAGTTGAGAGACCCTACATGTGTTATCTTGCCATCAAAACCAACTGCAAATTGCATAGAAAAACCTTCATTGTGGCCTTGCAAACTCAACAGAAATGGCCCCCAGCCAGCACACAATAACACTTCCCTGCATTGTGCAAATTCTGAAATGGCAAACAAATCTGCATAGGAGGATGGTTCGTATCAGTTGGGAATTGTGACAGAGTTCGAATTCAATAAGCAAGGGTGAAATCGAGCCACGAAGAGACACAAATTGGGCATGGTCTGAGTGTGATTGGAATAGAGGGCGAATTTTACCAAGCAAGGGTGTGAATAAGACAAGAAATGGCATGGGTTTAACACAGTCTAAGTGTGATTAGAACAGAGGGTGAATTCGGCATAGGTTGGGCACGATTCCTTAACGCAGGGCAGAGAAAATGGAAAGGGAAAATGAAACAATAGAGTGCCCATCCCAATTTTGGATGCTCTTATGGTGGAGTACGTTGCCCACATGTG
Organism: Picea engelmannii; assembly: GCA_009831015.1. Classification (NCBI taxonomy): domain Eukaryota; kingdom Viridiplantae; phylum Streptophyta; class Pinopsida; order Pinales; family Pinaceae; genus Picea; species Picea engelmannii. The sequence goes on from ML777091.1 coordinate 637,445, forward strand.
TGCGTGAGCTGCCATGTGTGGGAGATTCGAATTTGATGGAAATCTTGGGAGCAATGGAGTGGTGCATACTTAGATCAATGTCCAAGTCTTTTGACTTGGACATTTGATCATAACCATATGAGGCATCTTTTAATCAATGCCTGCAACCAATATAATTGAATATAATTGAATTTTGGTTACCTGAAATCTAGGATAGTTACTGGTATGCAATTCAATGGCACTTCAAGCGGCATCTCATCCGGCACCTCATACGGTACTTCATCCGGTACCTCATATGGTACTTCATCTAGTACCCCTGTGTTAAGTGAATTTTCGCCTCTTATAATGGACAGCCTGCAATTTTGAAGTGTTTTTGACAACCATAGTGGTTAATGAGAAAAGGCAGAGTGCTCCATGCTCACTCATTCTTCTTGCATATGACATATAATGTCAAAACCTATAATGAATGGGTTACAGCGAGCATAAAACATGTATTGCCAAACCTACAGTATGTAGCTTGTAATTGAAGATAACCAATAAAGAGTGGTCTGTTAAGCATGAGTTCAGTAATGTATAGCACACAGGAGTTAAGCATTTAAAAATATCATGACTATCAATGTAATAAACTATATCATGGTAATAATACAAAAATTCTTGCAAAGACTCTTTTCTCTAGGCAATAATCATTTGTCAACTCATGAACCCCTCCCCCACACTTAAGTATTGTGACACCTCACAATCAAAAGTATAGGAAAATAGTCTGTATCCCCCAATAGCCGAAGATTTATAGTATGTCAAGTGTAAAGATGAAATTTCACAGATTGGTCCGACGAGACAGTTAGGAGATGGCCCCACCTATAGGATAAGAGATCTTATATATAGATAAGAAGAGGTAGGCAAGAGAGTTTCAAGATAGTCTTAGATTCATTTCCCAATGGAAAATTGATGAGATTCATTAACCTTAGCTTAACCACACATACTCCATGTCAGCTTTGTCTGCAAGTAATGTCGTACATCAGGACAAATTTAGATTTATTATTTATTTTTGTCAGATCATCATCCTCACTAGGTAGAATGCTCCGCTGCCAGCAAGCATGTTCAGTACTCCAGCAGGTTTACCTAGTCATACCACAGGCCGGTACCTGATGCCAGCAGACCTATTCAATATCCCGGTGGGTTAGCCTCTTAAACCCTCAGAGACTGGCCCTCCATCCTTTAAGATTTTAATATAAGATTGCGTATGCAAGAAGATGGGGGAACAGCTCTGAAACAACTTTTTCTTTCTTTTCTTTTTAATTGGGATGGTATTTATGTTAGAGGATAACTTTCTGTTATATTATTAGTGGTTGTCCCAATGTAAGGGGTACTTAAGCGGACGTGGCCTATCTAAAGATATGATATAATCAAGCTATTTAGTGTGTAGTGGATGGTACCATCAAGAAAGAACGGAAAGGTATCTCTAAGCTCAACTTACTTTCTTCTTTTGTAATTATTATGATGTTTCCATGACTAATTGCTAATGAGACCTCCCTGTTACTCTTTGATAAAGACACTTGACTTACTTACTCGGGTTTCTTGGAAAAACTGTACGAGAGACCTCTAGGCTTGATAGTTAATGTATCACTTCCTTATACAGTGGTGAAGAGTTTCAAGAGCAACTGCTTTAGAATACCTTAAAAAATGAGAATGTTTGCAAAAATACGACTAACTACAGTAATTCAATATTCATTTGATGCTTTAATAGACACAAAATTCAAGTATAACAATGTTTTGAAGAAATATCTTTGAAACTGTGTACTCCCGGTGAAATAATCACTTGCAGAAATATCTAGAATTGCCTTATTAACAAAATACAAAAACTATTTACATATATATAGTAGGAAACTCAGAAAAATTTTCAAGAACAAGGGGGAACTTCCCCGTCTACTAAGGCCGGTGCCTTGTTAGTTGACATGACCTGTAGAAAATCTTCTTTGGAAATGGGCTTATGATAAAATTTAAGTCGATGTCCATTTACCGCAAAGGAGACTTGTCCATTATCAATTCTTTTAATTTTTATAGCTCCATTGTCATATACAATGTCTATCTCGTAAGGACCCAACCAAAGGGTGGTAAGTTTTCCTTTGAAGGTTTTGAATCAAGAATCAAACAATAGAGCCCAACCACTAGGCAGGAAGTGCTTCTTCTTAATAAACTTGTCATGCCACTTGCTCCTCTGGTTTTGGACTAATATCGTCCGTTGGATGGCATCTTGCCTTATTTCATCCAACTCATTCAACTGAAGGGCTCATTGCTTCTGAGCCTCATCCAGGTTCAATCCTAATTCTACGGAAATACGGAAGGTCCTTACTTGGAATTCTATTGGTAAAAGTAATTGTTTCTCGTACACCAGCTCATAAGGGGTATGCCCAGTGGTATTTCTCTAGGTAGTTTGGTATGCCCACAAAGCCTCTGGGAGGCTATCATCCCAATCTCGTTGATGTAACTGAACAATATTATTCAAGATGGCTTCTAGAACTTTGTTTGTGGATTCTACCTGACCATTGGCTTGCGGGTGGTATGGAGAAGATTTACAATGTTTAATCCCATAGTTCTATGTTAGCTCTTTCATCAGCTTGGAAGTGAATTGAGTGCCTTGGTCGGTAACTATTTAACGAGGGACACCAAAGCGGGTAAATGTGTCTTCATAGATGAATTCGACAACAGACTTCTCTGTGGCCCTAAATAGGTCTTTTGCCTCTACCCATTTGGTGACATAGTCCGTACAAACCAATATATAGTTCTTCAAACGGGACATGGGTGAAATTGGTCCTACAAAGTTGAGGGCCCATTTTTCAAAGGGTTCTATCATAACTTGGGCCTGTAAAGGAATTTCGTCAGCTGACGTAGGTCTACCTATCCTTTGGAAACTATCACAACTTCTCACATACTTGGCAGCATCTTTGAAAATGATAGGCCAATAGTAACCTGAATGTAACACCTTATATGATGTACGTTTGTCGGAGAAATGGCCACCACATGGTCCATCATGACAACTTCGTAATATTTCAGGTACCTCGTCCTCTCAGACACATCTACGAATAATCAAATCAGGACCTATGCGAAGAAGATCATGACCAACCCAAGAGTAATTAGCACTCTGTGTAATAATTTTCCTCTTTTCATGAGGTGACAAATGAGACGGTAACTTCCTAGTAGCTAGATAGTTTTCCATATCTGCAAACCATGGGGTATTGACAGAAAGGGAAAAGAGATTCTCATCTGGGAAACTATCATCTACAAGGATATCATCATCCTCATTCTTTATGCAGAAAAGAAAGTCAGCTACTACATTATCCTTTCCAGGTCGGTCAAGCATAGTAATATTGAATTCTTGCAATAACAAGAGCCACCTAGTCACTCGGCCATTAGTTATAGGTTTATTCATGAGGAACCTAGTGGCAAAATGATCAGTGTGTACAAATACTTCATAACCTGTAATATAATAACGAAACTTGTTAATAACATGAACAACTGCCAAGAACTCTTTCTATGTGACTGTGTAGTTCAACTCGGCAGGGGACAAGTTCTTGCTTACAAAATAAATGGCATAGGAATGTTGGTCTTCTTCCTACCCTAATACCCCTTCGATTGCAGTGTCGGAGGCATCAGTGGATATATGAAATGGGAGAGTCCAATTGGGCCCTCTAAGAATTAGTGCCACAGACAGCTTGGCTTTCAGGGTTTCAAAGGCAGTTTGACAATGCTCAGTCCAAACAAAATCAACATCTTTTATCAATAATCCAAACATAGGTGCAGCAATCTTTATAAAATTTTCTATAAACCGCTGGTAATATCCGACATGTACAAGAAAGGTTCTCACCTCTTTCTGAGTCTTGGGGGGTGGAAGTCTAATAATGACCTCAATCTTTGTAGGATCGACTTTTATTCCTTCAGATGAAACATGATGTCCTAGAACCATTCCTTCAGTTAGCAACATTTTGCATTTTTCATGACTTAGGGATAGGTTCATTTCTTGGCATCTAATGAGGACCTTTTCTAAGTTGTCTAAGGCTTCCTAGTAAGTGTTTCCATAAACTGTGAAGTCATCCATGTAGACCTCCACACAATCATGAATAAGATCGGCAAATATCCCTAATACTGCTCATTGAAATGTGACAGGATCATTACACAATCCAAATGGTAAGACCCTATAGGCATAGGTGCCCCAAGGATAGGTAAAGGTATTCTTGTCCTGGTCTTCGGGTGCTATAAGAATCTGGTTGTACCCATTGTACCCATCTAGAAAGGAAAAATACTTCTTTCCAGACAAGGTGTCTATAACTTGGTCAATGAAAGGAAGAGGAAAGTATTCTTTCAAAGTGGCCTTGTTGAGTTCCCGGAAATCAACACAGATTCTCCATTTCCTGGTCACTTTCTTTGGAACCACTACAAGCGGGGATACCCACTTACTGTCGGAGATGGGATAGATAAATATGACATTTAACAACTTTTGGATTTCCTCCTTGACTATGTCTTTGAGTGTTGGGTTCATCCTTCTCTAGGGTTGCCTAACAGGTGTTACTTCCCCCTGAGTATATATATGGTGGATGCATGTGTCAAGGTGTATACCCTTCATGTCAGTGTATTCCCAAGAAAATTCTCTTGTTTGTTCTTTAAGGATATCTACTAACTTTTTATGTTGGTCTGTTTCTAGCTCGGAGTTTATATGTAAAAATTTCCCTGGACTAATCTCGTAGGGCATAGTATAAGACATGGCAGACTCATCTATTTCGAAAATAAAAGATGTCAAAGACAAAACGGATGGATCTAATTGTTCTTGGAATTATTCCCCAAACATGTACGCAAATTCGGGAAAAGACTATGGAAAATCCACATATGTAATAGCATAAATGAATTGGTTTAGCACATTTTCTGGTGTATGCTCCCGAAGTGCCCTTGCATGGGCACTAGGCAATACAGGTTCTTCCCAGTCTTCGTTCTTGTATGGAAATTCAAGCCACCATAGATTTTCCATAATAGGTTGAGTTGAAGGGTAAATGGTGAGCTTTTGGATAGAGAGACCATTTGAGATGGTCATTTCTCCTTCTCTACAGCCAATAAATGCATTGGTTGTGGCTAGCCAAGGTCTTCCCAAAATAACGGGATGGCCTCGGGCAGGATCCTTTGAATGAATGACCAGAAAATCTACTGGGTAATCCCATGAGGCTAAAGTAACCATGACATCATCTAAAATCCCTTCAGGTATAACCCTAGTCTTATCTGTTAATTCCAAAATGGTTGGGGTAGGCCAAAGAAGAGGTTATAACTGTAATTGTTCCAAGGTAGTAGTGGTCATAACATTGATGGCCGCCCCTAGGTCCATGAGAGTGTTTCCGATGGAGACCTCCTTAATGGTTATGGTCACTATAGGATTTCTTGGATTCCCATACTTTTCTAGCTTTGGTTGCTCTGATATGTACTAAGAGAGTCCTCCTACCAAATGTACTGTAGGGGGGTCCTTTTGCTTCCTACCTGGCTTCTTAATACACAATTCTTTGACTACCTTATTATAGATTGGAATGTCTTTAATGGCTTGAAGCAGAGGAATCTTGACACAAATATTTTTCAATTCATTCAAAATGTCAAATTCTGGTCAGGTGGTAGGTTTCTTGATTACCAATCGGTCTGGATAAGGAGGGACCTTCATGATTTGTGAAGGTTCATTTTGGGGAAGCTTGGGTTCTTGATTCTTCGGGATAATAACATCTTCCCATCTAGTGTCATATGTGGGTCGTTGGGTGGTTTCTTTTTCTTCTTCTTCCTGGATGACTATTAAAGGTCTCTGCCTATCTAGAACTTTTCCCGATCTTAGTTGAATTTCCTATAATGGAACAGGAGTAATAACATATGTCGAGAAGGCCTACATCTCAACATTGTTAAGAGGTTGAGGAAGCGTAATATTAGGAATCGGCATTGGTTGTGCTGGTAATAGTGTCGGTTTCAGGGAGCTTGCATTTTGAAATTGTAGCATTTGTTGTTGTGGGATATGAGGTAAAGGTGGTGGAACACAACCTGGCAGAATCTATGGAGTGTTTGATGAGAACTAAGGATAAGGATGGTTGTACATAGGGATAGGTGGAGCTTGAGGGTTTCCTTGGTTGTTTCCTCCCCTCCATCCTTGAATCCAAGGATGTTGGTACTGAGTAGACTAGTTTTGCCAACCTGGTGAGTTCCACTATTGTTGTTGATAATAGGGTGGAACTTGAGACTGTAGATTTGGGTATGTGGGTTGATTCCTAGGTTGTCATGGCCTCCTAGGTGCATAAGAAGACTCCCTAGGGTCTCCACTCCTATAGATGGCTAATAAATCGGGCAAGGATGGAAATTTCTCAGTTGAATGGTATTCTATACAGAAGCCACAAACTAAAATGTTATCTAATGGGCATTCCCTTGAGGAATGCTTCCTTTTGCATCTTGGGAAATATATGCTCATTGCTGCATTCTCCTCCTCCTGTTTCTTTTTGAGTTTAAGGGTGTCCAACTGGGAACCTATTGTGCTTAAGATGTCAGTCTTAAAGTTTTCTAAAAGGTTCCCTATCTATTCTCTCGTGATACCACCTGAACTAATTGGTTTTAAGCTTCTATTGTAAGGGTCCCGAACATTCTTTCATGTTTTGGCTCTACTCCTTGAGTAGTTTTTACACATTTCACATATTTCAGCAAATTGTTTATGAGAAATATCACATGATGCCATCAGGTTAAGCATATCTAAATATTCTTTTGAAATTCCCTTAAGGAAAAGAGCCCTAACTGCATCCTCTGGGAGGTCATGGTATTTTGACTTCTGGGAGATATAACCAAATCTTTCCAGATAGTCTTCAAGGGTCTCGTCTTCTAACTGTTGGACTTTAAAGATGTCATTATGAGACTCTTTGGTCTTGTAGTAGTGTTGGTACTTCTTAAGAAAGATGTCTTTCATGGCTTCCCAAGACTTAATACTGGATTCTCCCAACCCCATGAACCATCTTAGTGTAGAGTCTTTGAGGGTGGCAGGAAAGAGTTTTGATTTCTGGGCATCTTGTATGTAGTTGTAACTCCTACACAAGATGTCAAATTCAAATAGGAAGGTGTCTGGATCTTCACTGTTTTTACCATAAATGGTAGGCAGTGCTGAGAGAGGAATAATCTTCATGTTGACATTTGGAGTGGTGTCTAAAATCAGAAATATGAAGGTAGTTTCAGTTTGGTTTCCAGTTTCTTCTTCCTCCCTGTGTCTTACATTGTTACAGTCCTCTTGATCACCCATATTGGCTTGGTTTCCAAAAAGAGAGTACCTAAGTGGTTTTATATTTGAAGGGAACAAAGTTTCTCTTTGATGAAAAGGTCTTCCTACTGATTGGATGTCTGGGACTCTACTCGAGCCGGTTGAGATTATCGGTGCCAAAGTTTTTGTGTCAATTTGAGAGATAATTACATTAGCTGAGCTACCAAACAAAAGATTCACCTGTTTAGGGTCTCTGATGTCCTTAAAATTAGGGCCCCCTGGTGGTGGTGTAAAAGAAAAGGTTGTATTGTTTGGTTATGTGGAAGACTTGAGTGGTATTGCCTCTTGTCCTAATATGATTGGTGCTTCAATTTCTTGTTCTATAGTGCTCCCTGTGTTAGTCCCTTCAGAGACTATTTTAGCTCTTTGGGTTGAGCTAGCTCCTATTTTTCGGTATCGGTCTGCGGATTTTATAAGCGAAACGTTCCTTCCCCCAAAGAGATCGAAAAGAACCTTGGTTGAAAGGTTTGATTTTGATTTAATGTATGTACCTTGTGGGTCTCTAGGACTATTCATGAAAGAAAGAAAAAACAAAAAGAAAAAGCTATCATTTGATTCCTAGCTCTATTCATGAAAGAAAACAAAAAGAAAAACTACTATTGGGTTTGGGGGAACCTGCTATAGTAGATGTGCAGGTTCTTACCTTTCATCTTAAAGTTCCCTTGCCACCAAACTAATGATAAGGTCTAAGGATGATCTAATTCCTAATTCCTTTTTACCTTAAGACAACTCCCCGGCAACGGCGCCAAAATCTTAGGTGATTTATATGTACTAAAAAAGACACTAAACTCCCCAGGGTAAGTAAACTTAGAGTTGTAGCAAAATATATGCCAAAGGTAGAAGGGTTGGTAGGAGTATAGTTTAACTAAGAAAGACATCTATCTAAGGCTAATCTACTCAAGCAAACCTATCTAATGAGAAAAACCTACTAAGCAAATTGAAACTAGGTAACCTGAGTACTTTTGGGCCATGGACTGATGGATAGTTTCTAAGAAAGCAAGTAAAAACCCTATTCAAAGAAAACTAGTTCATGACAGTAAGAAAAGGTAAACTACTAAGCATACTAAGCAAATGATGAAAGCAAACTACTTTTAACTTGCCAACCTACATTCAATAAGCAACTACCCTATGAAAGCAATTAAATAAGCAAGTAAGAAAAAGCACCAATCTAACCTATTAAAGCAAATAGATAAGTAAGCAAAGACACCTAACTAACCTACTAAAGCAAAAGACAAGTAAGCAAAGACAACTATCTATCCTACTAAAGCAAAGGGACAAGTAAGCAAAGACTTCTCATTGAACAACTAGCTAGCCTAAGAGGCAAGTGAACTAAATGCCTAATGCAAAACTATTTCTCTTGCGTGAAAGGAAATTTAAATGCTCAATGCAATACATGAAAGGAAATCTATTCTATTGAAAGCAAGAAAGATTAACAACTAAACTTATGAAAACAAGAAACTATCTCTTCTAATCTACGAAAGCAATAAACTATCTTTAATCTATGAAACACTCAAATGTAACATTGGTGGTTGTGTGAATGCCTTCAGTGGTGATGGATGATATCTCGATGACACTTAACCACAAAGGACAGTTCTAATGGTATAAGCTCAATACTAATTTCAATGGCAAAATGAAAGGTGTGAAGTAAACAGTCCAATGCAAACTTAGCCATGATAAAAGTAATGTTAAATACCCTGCATATTCATGTATAAACCATCAACAATATAATGAGATTTAATTGCATTTTAATCTATGAAAGGAAATTGCGTAAAGGAAAACTATGTTGTGTCTATTTTAACCATTCAAACTATGATAAGAAAATGAATTAAAAACAGAAATTAAACTATGCTTATTAAAAAGTGAATTGACAATTAACCAACAAATAAATAATTGAATTCTATCTAAAACTAAGACAAGCAAACTATGATTAAGAACTAGAATTAAATCTATACATCCATCAAAGATCGTTGTCAAATGAAACCCAAATAGAACTATGTGTTATTCTAAAAACAACTTTGTTTTAAAGTTGATTGTAAGATCATAAATAAAAGTGTAATCTGATATCTAGATGCATATGGGGTTAGTGTAGAGACTTGCAAGTCTATCCCTAGMCTACAAAACTAATTCATGCTAACATAACTCATCACACTAACCTGCAAAAGAACAATAAAACAATTAAATCACAGCTAGTTAATTAAAACATAAAACATTCATGTACAGGAAATAAAAGACAATTTAAATTATGGAATGTATAAACAACACATTGATCATCACCAGACTGCTGGTGGRCCCCCCAACAAGTTGTGGCTACCCTCTACAAGCACACCACGAACTTCAGCAGGCCGAATTCACCATGAAAGTCAAAAACACAGTTCTGGCACTATTCTGGCAATGTGAAAAATGAAAAATAGAGTATAATGAGTTTATCTCCAATCTGTTGGCTATTCTACTTGCTTAACAATCTAATGATCATCTTGGTAGTATTTATAGGTTTACAACCCAGGTGGTCGACCAGAGGAGGGTCGAACCACCTCTAAATTCGGCAATTTACAATAAATGCGTCCATAACTAACAAAACGGAGGAAACCAATAATCACCCTCTTTGGACAACTAAAATCGAGTTGTCTTGAGATTAGTAGCTGGAGGGGGCGATGACAAACAAAACCCATGTGCTCGATTTTTCCACCACTGGTCGCCAATACCATAACCGCCAACTCGCCTTGCGTTTTTGTGCAATACTGGGTGCTGGAACGAGTGTTGGATCGAGTACTGGAACGAGTGCTGGATCAAGTGAGGATCAAGTGTCGGACCAAGAAACATGGTGCATTTTGCCCTGTAATAGAAAAAAACATGAATTAACTCTTGGAAACCATAAAATATGATAAATTAAACTTGATTGAATCACAAAACACAAATTATACGTACCTCATGCCGATTATATCATTTTATCATAAAATTCTTCAAAAAGATCCTTTGAAAGATAAAAACGCATATGTACATATGGAAAAAAGTGTATAATAACATCATGAAAATGATCATATCTCGGGCCCAACAGAATCCCTGGAAGGAAAGTGGGGCAGTCGAAGGACTGTTGAGCAGAGAAGGGGCACACTTCCTAGGGTGGGACAGGTATGTGGGGAATGAGAGGTTGTAGGCTATTAGTGTGACCTGGCTCCTGGGAGATAATCCTTCATGTCGATCTGTGTGAATTTCATGTTGCCCAATGGAGTTTAGTCCCAACTCGGGGGTGACCGGCGGTTGAGTGTGATGAGCAGTGTGGTCTAAGGTTGGGAGTTTCGTGGAAGGTCTTCACGCAGTTGGTGGTCATCTATTAAAAGATAAGTACCAATTCTCTATTGATTGTATGTTGTGTAATTGTACATGTGTTATAATTGATGAGTAATGCCTGGATATATCATATATGTTGTATGTGTAGGCTTACTGTTATTTTCGCATTAATCTGTGTATTATTAGAATGTATTGTTTGTATGTTTTAATGTTATTTCCACATGAATAGTGGCATGAACATAATGTTATAGTTTTTAAATTGCATTAGATAGATGTGCATATGATGTCACAAATTGCTATCAAAGCTAGTTTCAAAAGATAACTTGGTTTGAGTAGCATTACCCGGCAAAGGTTGAAGGTCAGGGACGTCACAAATTGGTTTCAGAGCTAAGAGAAACGTCCAGGAAGTGGTGTTTCCTGGCCTATTGGTGGCTGGGGATGTCACAAATTTGTATTAGAGCATAAAAGAAAAGGTAAATTGGTTTTTGTAGCGTGTCCCGACAGAGGTGGATGGTCAAGGACGTCACACCTTCAAAATACCTGCCCAAAATGATACGAGCCTTACACCATCACCAAGGATATGGGTGAGAATTATTTGGAATTAAGTATCCCTCCTTTCCTTAGCTTGCACAATATGTTTAATCTGGAGCTACTCTAACCATATTTTCCACCTTTCTTGGACACCTAAGAGATGGTTAAGAACATAACCCCTACAACACTCAATCTTGACTACTTTGAGCAAGCGACAATTGATCAAATCATGGACACCAAGATGAAGGGAACCAAACAACAAAACATCCAACTCCATCAGGTTATCAAAGCATGGCATCACCTTCATCGAGGAAAGTGGATCACCGAGAGTCAAATTCAACAAAAATTTCCCTGCTTAATGGAGGAACTTGAAGCAATGGGGACCATTACTTCCTTGAAGCAATGAACTTTAAGCAATGGGGACCATTACTTCCTTGAAGCAAGGAACTTTAAGCAATGGGAACCATTACTTCCTTGAAGCAAGGAACTTTAAGCAATGGGGGCAATAATCATTATTTAGGAGGATATTAGGAGGAACCCCCCTTTTTAGTTGAATGGTTGTATGTGTTCTTTTGTAACTTTGAGGACCCTAACATTTTAGGAATGGTATTATGCGATCCCAACTGAATGGTTTTATTTGCTTACTCTTCCCAAATGGTTCTTGAGGCTTTTCGTCCTGATTTTCAAGGAAGTTTCTATTCTGAAACCATGTCATCCTGCTCTTCATCAATTGAGAAGTCGATATATGAATCCCTTGCCCAAGAATCTAAGAAATTTATCTCAACATATTTTAAATTTTCTACTTCTTCCATGCCCAGAATGACGAAGCTTGAATTTCCCATTTGAAGATTATCAGAATGGGCTTTCGTAACTTTTCTTGTCTTGGGATTAGCTATTGAAGAATGGGGAGATGAGATAGAAGGGGGTTGGACTGAGGGAAGCTCCTTTGGGCTTTTTTCCAGAATGGCATCAACCGGCGAGGAGGATTCTTCATTCTCCTAAAGATTTGATAGGGCATTAAAACCATTGTTTTGGATCGTTTCAACTGTGGAAGGGATATCGAAGGATTTTGGAGGATTTGAAGGACCAAAATGAGGCATCCTAGAGGAAGGGCATGGACCAGAGAACACCTTGGCCCCATTTCCCCAATCCAAAATTCCTTTGAACAACAATCCACTGATCTTCAGCCCCATTTCCTGGATTTTGTGGGGGAGGGGCGTTTACATGTCTTCGCAAAAAGATAGTATTCATGATAGATCTTACATTTAAAAGGAAATTGTTCATAATCAAATTGTTGAATATGCTACCAGTTGTCCAAAGTGATAAGCATCGCCTCAGGAATTCCTTTCTCCAAATCAACCTCCATGCAAATACAATCACAAGAAAAAATATTTTCTTTAGGTTATGCTATGTCTATGTATCATCCCAAGGAGTTGCCAATACAATGCAAAGCATCATCACTCTAGCAATGGAGGGGAAGATGGGGGATACAAACCCAAATGGGCACCACATAAGGGACATCATTTTCTGGATTGAAATATGGGGTCCATTTATTCAAATACATCCCCTCACACCTAGAAAGTAAGGGCCACTATGAAAAATCAGGTCTTTGTCTTCTTTGTGCTCAAAGAGAAAGCCGTAAAAACCTCTGCCACAGAAAAAATGAGAGAGAGATCCTTTTATGAGGGGAACCCAATTTTTTTGTAACCAAAATGCTACCAACTTTGGAGAGGGACAGATTCCAATAAATTGGCCAATGAGCCCTTGCTCATCTAAAGTCAAAGATTTTTTCCTAGCAATGAATGGAGGCAAATTGATCTTCGGCATTTCATAAAGTTTTTTGACAAACCGAGAAGCCGAAGGTTCAGACTACTTGATAGATGCAACAACCATGGCGTGGAATGTGTGTGCATCAACATCAAGAGGGGGTGAAGTCCCCCCCACCGCTCGAATCTCCCATCAGAAGCAGATCAAAACTAGGGTTATGTCAAGATCACTCATAGCCCTATAGGTTGGTTCATTGAATATCCCTATAACTATAAAATGATAGGTAGGTAGTTTTCCAACTCATAAAATTTATGAATTAGCAATTTTAATTCACATCAATGTTGATGGTTTCTTCTTACAACTATACATAAAAAAACAATCAAAATAAGTAAAAATGTTCAAGTTAAACATAAAATTTCACCATTACCCCTTATCTTAAAAGGACTAAAATTGTTGTATTATTAATAATATTTGAAATCAAAATAGAAAATTTTAATAATAATCATCTAAATTTTGTATTATTGATGCAAAAAATAACGCAACACTCGAATCTCAAATCTCATCACATGACACACAAAGAATGTGTGGAGACCTAAAACAAAGGCTTAGGACGACTATCGATGCCCATTGGTGCTTGCTTAGGACGACTATCAAAGGCTTAGGACGACAAAGATTTTTCACATAAGAGTTACAATACCATCAACCACTCTCTCAAGTGCCATGAATGAAAGACTACTATAGCGATATTATGAGGTTTAATTACTTTTGGTACACAAATCCTTCACAAGATTCGATTGAGCATCGAGGGAGTTTTTAACAAATAAGTCTAAGCAAAGAGACAATTTTTTCAAAGTGTGGTAAAATTGTCAATTCGCAATAAGGACATCCATTACTAACTATTATATTATAACACATATTTAAAATTTTGAAAAATATTTAATACTTATTTAATAAATCAACTCAATCATATGACTTTTAAAAAGGTGTAAATTTAAAAGAAAAATATTAACGCAACGTTATAACATGAAAACTATAGTAAATGATTCAATGATTAAACTATGGAACTTGCAATGAATCAAGCTAACCACTTGGAGTCTTTTTTGGATGAAGCGGAAGGGATTTTAATAATAATCATATAAGTTTGGAATTTTTAAAGATGGGATTTTATGTTTTTAATTATACTCGTATGCTTGCAAAATATTCAGAGGGGTAGAGTATGTATACCTTCGTAGATTTTATCAGTTAAATCGTTGAGCAGAGAGGAGTCCCTTGTCCCACAAATAAGGGGATCTCATACACCAATTTGATGTACTAGCTTAACCGTAACCTTAAAAATAGATTATTATTATTATTATCGTAGTTTAATGGACCATCTACACGTATTTATTTATAACTTCTGCACTATATCATTAATTATTATCATTATTCCTGTCAACGTTTTTGTTCTCGAATTTAAAGTTTTAGGTATCGTTTGGGTAAACAAGGTTTAATTTCACTGGTTTATGGTAACGAGTATAATTTTTAATCGGGATCATGGTTAAATTAAAGATTTTTGAACATAATTGGAACTTCGAGAGTAGGACCAAAGTCCACCTTGAACACCACTCGAAATACTTTTCGAGCATTTCCTTAAACACTACTTGAAAGACCTTTCGAACGTTTTGTTATTTTCATAGAGAAAATTGATCTTAATGTTTTAACTCTAATTAGATTACCTTAGACATTGTTTGTCTTCAAGAGACATTTGAAGTCATAGGAAATTAGAGTTTGGTCGATAGTAGACCATAATGTTAAATTAAATTGGGGTTTGAAAAAAGGTATGCGATCTTTTTGAACAAGATCTAAGTTTAGTTTGTTAATGTCATTCTTTGTAATTAAGGATAGGTAGTTGTTGTTTATCTCGGCCTTGAAGATGTGCATTTGTTAGTTGTGTGATGTACATTACATACATGGATGTAGGGTCACTTTGCAGATTCTACATTCATGACATTGAAACACCATATGGAGCCCATTCATATACATTTATTAACATTATGACATTGTCATATAATTATGGAGCCCATTTAACATTATGACATTGTCATATAACTATGGAGCCTATTTATATATATTTATTAACATTATGACATTGTCATATAACTATTGTACAATTCTTACCAATAATTTATACGAGATCGTTATCACGTGTCAATAATTCATTTAATCCACATCAACCACCCAAAATATTTTTCTATATGTTAAAATTACAAAAGATACAATAGAACCAAGGTATTTTTCTATATGCTAACTTTACAAAAGATACAATAGAACCATACTTGCATACATATGCAAAAAAACACAAAGTCCCATGTCAAAATTCAAATGAAGAGGATTGTTTCAAATGAGGGGTGTTTAAATGACATGAAACCTCTACACCCAACACACACCTAGGGAAATTGATAATGTCATGGATGTGTTAACAAGGTAGTGTGTGGATGTGTTAACAAGGTAGTGTGTTGAGGTAGATGATTGTCTTTTAAAGATGTAAAAAATAATTCAAAAAATAATTCTACTTTGATTAATGATTACATCTTCTTTTAGGGTCAATCTGAAAGTTGTGGTTATGTCTGAAAAAATATAGTAAGAAAGTAATTAAAGGAACACTTGGTAACTCTCCATTAATAAACTAAGAAATCAATGTTTTACTTTCTTATGCTAGAATGTAACCATATCTTATTCACACTCATTTCAAGTTATAAGCATAGTTGCATGGGAACCGCTTTCATCATTTTCAACATCTCTGTAACTCGTTTCTGAAGTTCCGGGAGCTTGGGAACTTTGGGAACATCCCCAATTGGTTGAAAACTCTTTTGGGAACTTAGGAGTTTTTTGGGAGCTTCAACATCAAAGAAATGAGAGCTTGGGAAACGGTTTCCTAAACAAAGAGCTTTAAATTATAATTATATTAAATTAAAGTGTAAATATATTTATTCCATTATTACAAATACATAATTTCTTACAAATATTTTCATTATATTTATTCAAAATATCACTATAAAACTAAGACTAAACTATAGGTAAATATTATTTCAAAAATTAGTTAAGTAAAAAACTTAATAATACTCACTTTATAGTTGTGGATATGAAAAACTTTTAATACATGTATGTTTTCCTTCAAGCCCAAACTAAACATGAAAGTCGAATAAATCAATAATGTATCCACAACAAGCATTTGTTTCACTCTGTAGTTGATATCAACCAACCATATCATTGATTTTTATTGTATTTTCATATTAGAAGAGTAGTACTATTTTGTTTTTTCCAATAAGAAAAGAATAATGCTTCAAATTTACAAAGATGTTTAAAGTTTATATATGTAAAGTTTAATTTTAAAAAGATGTTAAAATTATATATATATGTATTTTCAATTTTGTTTCTTATTTTCTAATGAAATATTTAGAGATATTAAGTTTCAATATTGTATTAAATATATTAATATAATTATTAGCACAAATTAAATTAGTAATTTTAATATTATAGTTGTTGTAATAGGAGAAACATTGTCCTATTAACCTTCAATTTTATTGAAATAAGATTTATTACCACTCCTTTTTCCAAGAGAAATTTGCTCCAATTTATATAAGGTATAAAAAAATTTACATTCTGTGTCTGTCCTCTAAACCGAAATCCGAGCATATCGCCTTCCGGGAGGGATCAAACCAGCAAGAGAGTGCAAATAAAACAGTCATCAAATCATCCACATGGCACCAGCCGAGAGAGGAAAATAACCGCCACCAGTCAAGTAATAAACAGTCAAAGGAGAGAATAAATAAAACAGTCTTCTCTTCTTCCACCTGGCATCAGCCGAGAAAGGAGAAACCGCCCTCATCAATCGAACAGTCTTCTTTTCATCCACCTGGCACCAGCCGAGAAAGGAGAAACCGCCCTCATCATTCGAAAACATTGATAGAGGTGGATGGACTCTCGA
>ML777091.1:692442-718537 GCA_009831015.1 Picea engelmannii
TAACCGCGCTATAATTTAACACTCCGCGCATATATTTCATATATGGTCATATGTTATATCGATAAAACCGCGGGTCGGGGCTAAGCCCCAGCCCGACCCCCCGCCATGCAACACATACTTTGATTTTAAATACATTTAAACCCGTATATCAAATAAGAACAATGCATGGTATAGTGGTTGGTCGAACTTTGATAAGACGTAGCCGGTGGGGAGGTCCGGGGTTCGAATCCCCCGAAATCCATAAACTTTTGACATAACAAACCATATAGACTAATACCGGGGTGCCACATGGCAGCCCATGATTGGGCCACGTGGCACCCAATCATTGTCCAACAAAACTGCCACGTCTCGACATCTGATTCGACCATGCCAACCAACCAGATTTTTCCACGTCACTTCGCCGTACTATCCAGTCATCTTGCCACGTCAGTCTGTCGTATTGTCTGGTCATCCTGCCACGTCAGTTGTTGACGTCACCCATGCCACGTGTCACCCTTTCAATGGTGACATGTGTCACCTTGGGATTGGCCCAACTGTACGCCCAAAAGTCCAAATCTACCTGCCACATGTCACTTGTATGGACCTGCCACGTGTCGCATGTACGGACCTGCTACGTCAGCGTACGTACATGCCACGTCAACGTCTGTATGGACTGTACGGACTGCACAGTCACCAATTTTTTGCCTGTTTGACTTTTCGAACGGAATGTGATATCTTCTCCATACGGAGCCCATTTGACAAAGTAAATATACCACCGGAATTAGGAAGACGAGACAGACGCAATGGAATTGGTTTCTTCGGATTCTGAGCACTTTCATTTTTGATCATTTTTCAAGCCCTGTCAGGCTTCTGGATCCGATTTCGGATCAAGCACCAACTCTCTGGTTTCTCTAGCACTGGCTAGAAGGAAGCACCAACTCCCTGAGTGTTCCAGCACCGACTGGATGGAAGCACCTACTTCCACTTATACAAGCACCAACTTGTTTGAGAGCACCAACTCTCTGATTTCTCTAGCACCCACTAGAAGGAAGCACCAACTCCCTAAGTGTTCCAACACCGACTGGATGGAAGCACCTACTTCCACTTATACAAGCACCAACTTGCATATAGAAAACTTTGTGTTTTCCCAAGCACCACCCTGCCACCCTGTTTTCTAGCCACAACTAGATGGAAGCTACAACTCCCAATATTCAAGCACCAACTCGAATATCAGAGGACCACAGTCCTCCCTAGCACCACCCTACCTCCCTTTTTATAAATAAATGATTGAATAACCAACAACACAGATAAATCGATTCTTACCACTTCTTCTTTGTTCTGAAAATCTGGTCCGTTTCTAACTATTCTGCAATTCTTCTCTTCCTCTGTTTTTTCTGCAATTCTGCTCTACTTCAAGTTGTTCTGCAATTCTGCTCTTGCTTGTATCTATTCCTCACCTGTTACTTATCTCTAAGTTTTATCTCACACTGCGCATACTGTAATTTTCCCTTTCTTACAGTTCAACTCATTTTTCATTCAGAATGACCAACCGCACACAGTCACTGTGTGTTTCTTTTATACACTACAACCCCTTCAGTTACCACTCAAATCCCTAGAACAACGCTTCAGCAACTGAAATGCCAACCATCCAAGAACCATGATTCGGTTCTGCTAACTGAATCATAACTGAACAATTAATCATGAAGAGCAATAATATCCCTTCGATCAAATTTCCAAGTATCCAACACCGTTGGATTACAAGCACAGGGTCTCGCGTAGATTTTGCCATTTCGCATTTCGGCATTTCGGCATTTCGGAATTCCTGTGGTGAAGATTCTTGACTCTTCATGTCATTTCCTGATTGTGCCACGTGTCCTTAGCTGACATGGTTTGTTGACGTGGTTTGTTGATGTGTCTGTTTCGGGATTTCGAGGTTCGCTACTTCAAAGGTTAAAGTTCCTTTGATCTTTGATTTCTCGGTCTGCGAAACTCCAAAATGGAGTATTTGACATGCTCTGATCTTTCGCATTTCATGATTTCATCATTCTTGTCGTGAGTGTCCTTGACACCTCCAACTCTCGGTATCGAAAACTCTAAAATGGAGATTAAGTCGTGGTTTCGCATTTCACGGTTTTCTGTCGTGAGTTGCTTCCTTGACTCCTCCAACTCTCGATATCCGAAACTCTGAAATGGAGTTTACGCTTCTGATGTTGCCATGCGATCATCGTTGCATTACTGGTCTTGCCACTTTCTATTATTCGTCATCATCAGGCTGAGCTTTCCATCAATGACAAACAAATACTCTGCCTTCTGTCTGCCCGTAATAAATATACCAACAATCTCTCTGGTCGACATCCCATTTAGGAAATTGTTGACATGGTTATTAATGATAAGGTGGTCTTGTTTTAGTTGGTTAGGTGCCATAGCCCCGCAAGGTGAAATAATTTCTTGGTTATCTAAGGTTACTCCTTCATTTGTTAGACAATATGTTAGGCTAATATATTTTCTAAAGACATGGAAGGAAATGATGGTGGAGATAGTGTAGACAAGTTTAAAGACTTGAATGAACCTAGCAGAGAGGCACCAATTTTACGAGACTTGAATGAACCTAGCTATAAGCCAATCGACCCCTTCTCACTCCATGATTATAAACCAATCCATAATTTTGGGACCATCATATATGCAATTTCCTTCTAGAATATATGAATTAACCATAAAACCTAGTGTTCCTAGCCTATATCATTTACACATCCCATTACCTCTACAAGGTGCAACTACCCATGGCCTCTTCTAGCCACATGGAAGCAGTCCCAATATCTTTGGTCGACATCCCATTTGGGAAATTGTTTTCATGGTTATTAATGATAAGGTGGTCTTGTTTGAGTGGTTAGGTGCTATAGCCCCCTAAGGTGAAATAATTTCTTGGTTATCTAAGGTTAGTCCTTCATTTGTTAGACATTATGTTAGGTTGTTAGATTTTCTACAAACATGGAAGGGAATGATAGTGGAGATAGAGTAGATAAGTTTAAAGATTTGAATGAACCTAGCATAGAGGCACCAATTTTACGAGACTTTTTTTTTTATTTGTAACATCTCCAGTTTTAATCCCCACAAATTTTAATGCAAATTTATAAATGTGATTAGGCTAGTGAGCCGATGTGTTGGGGCGAAGAGCCTGTATTGGTTTAATGTGGTTGGAGGCCAAATAGTATATATGTACATTTAAATAACTAATAAATTAATGATTATTGGTTGTGATACGAGAAGGATGAAAGAAGGGGGGGCGTGATTCCACAAGAGAGAGGGTTCCAAGGGGGATTTACGCATGGGTATTAATCCAAACTCGCATTCCTAAAATTATTATCATTGTGTATAACTTTATATTTCTTGTTAAGTTTTCCCAAATCCAAACATTTAACTCATGTAATAGGATGGGTGTGAGAAGTCACATCCCATAGTTATTGGATAGCATGGGCTGAAGCACAATCATCTTTGGGAAGAGTGAGAGTCAAGCAAGCAAGGGAGAAGAAGGGAAATTCATACGGAGAAAGAGGACAAGTTTTTACATGTGGATTTTGGGGGTAGCAAAAGAGGAGTTGAGTGTTGAGAAGAGGACCAGCCATGTTGTGCTTGAAGGAAACCATGGTTTGGCTATGTTTATATTGAGGAAGAGGCGTGTGTGCTTGTAAATCAGGTTGTAATCCTATAGAGTGTTTTCCTATTGAGGTAATGGCTCAAGATCCTTGTCAAGGTTGTTATGAGCACTCATAGAGTAGCTAGGAGGTTCCTGGTCAACCAGGTGCACTAGAGACCTAGAGGGAAGTGGGAAGGTCCGAGGGACTATGTGCATTGAAGGGGGATCCCATTGTTTGGGTTGTTCAAGTTGTCGGGAAGAGAGTACAACCTAGGTTTGGGTGGCTAAGTGTGGAGCATGGACAACCAAAAGGGCCAGATATCCTTATGGACTCATAGCCTCAACTCAGTGATGGCTTGATGTTGAGCAAAAATGAACAACAGTGCCTATGGCTAGGAGGTTCATCCTTTGTATGCAACCAATTGGTTATTGTATATACAGATACGTTTTGTGTTGTTTTTATGATGATATTTCATTGTGTAAATGTTTTATATGAATGTTGGGTGTTTGTTGTTTGTTTGAATAGTTTCATTCATGGTTTTCTTTTTGTTGTAGATGCATTTAGAATTATGGTATCAAAAATGATTAAATATGTGTGTGATATGTAGTTGGTAAGCTACAGGAAATTATTACATAGAAAATCTTAATTTTAAATGTGTTTTTTTCTCGTAATGTTCCTCAGTTGGACTAGGGTGTCTTACATTATGGTATCATGCCAATAACCAACACGATTTTGGTGAAATTCATTGTTACATATTTCAATTTGTGATGAATTTTGGGAAAATGATTGAAAATTTGAGCGAAATCCCCAAATTCGTGAGAAAATTCGAGTTCTAACTACCTCAGAGTCGTCGAAGGGATTACACAGAGCATCAATATGCATTTTGCAGAGTTAAAATTGACATGGAAGATTGAAAATTCATGCTTCGATGGAAGATGAAGAAGCTAGGAGAGTTTGATGAATCAACGACCAAGATCATGGCTAAATTTGAGATCAACAGCCCAGATTCATCGTAGATAGAATTTAAAACTTATAAGTTTTCAGAGTTTTACAAAGGGAGCAGATCAACGACCGGGATTTGTTTTTGGCACTTGTAAAAAAGAAGAGAATTGACATCCACAAATCATTTTCACAAATTGTCTAAGTTAAACAATCGACGATCGAGATTCATTTTTAGCGGCTGGGTAATGGGAGATCAACAATCTAGACCCGTCTGGCATTTGGTTGAAAATTTCTAAGTGTTGGAATTCACCAAGAGAGATTTTCGATGCTTGGATCGATGATATTTACGAAGATTTATCTTTCTAACATAAATCGTCAATGGTCGATGATCAGATCGATGAGTTTGGCAAAGAGTTTGGTTTGGCCAAAGGAAATTCTCGAACACCGATGGTCGATTATCAGGGATCAACAAAAATTGTCGAAAGGTTTCATTCAGATGAAGGAAAACGTCAATCGTTGATGATCGATGATTAGAGGTCAGCAGAATTGGTGAGGTGTTCAATTCATCCAAGAGAAATGGTTGATCAACAATGAAAGGAAAGAGGAGGATGACATGTTTTCCATGTCAGCATCCACGTGTCATGCCACATCAACATCCACATGCCATGCCACATCAACCAAAGAGCCATGTTAGCATCCATGTGTTATTCCATGTCAGTATCTACATGTCATGCCAAGAGGTGGTCGATGATTAGGGTTCAATGAAATTTTTGATGAGTTGGTTGTGAAGGGAATTCGTTGATAGTCGATCACCGATGATCAAGGTTCGACGAGATTTGTGGGTAAATTTTGGTTTTATAAGAGAAATGGTCAATGGATGATGATCGTTTCTTGGGGGAATTGGTGAGCAAGTTGGTTTACCAAAGGAATTGGTTGATCGTCGATCGTCGATGTAGTGTTGGAAAATCAATGGGACAGATTGTTTTAAGTTGGCGATCGACGGTGGAGATTCTGCCGTGGGCCTAGGGAAGGTTTATCGGATCAATGGTTGATATTTCTTCCAATTTTGAAATCTAAGAATTATATTAAAAGCATGTTATAATAGTAAAATAGATTTTATATGAAATTTTCAGATTTTCGGAGGTCTTTAATTTGCAGGGGAATTTTGAGGCCCTAAACAATGTTTTTAGGAGTTCTAATTTTTGAAACTATAACTATTGAAGGAGCCACATGGAATTTGTACAACTAAAACAAAATAGATCAAAGAGATATTTCCAATGAGCTATGTTGATTGAAAAGCAGAGCTCGTATGAGAAAGTTACCACTGAAACAGTTAAGGATATATTTTAGCTATTGATTTACTTCCAGAGGCCATAACTTCTTGCTACGAAGTCAGTTTGGGGCCTAGGAGTAGTCTATGGAAATCTCTTGGACCATAGAAGACATATTTGGATCTAGAATTGAAATATGGGTACCTAAAATGGTGCAAGATGGAATATAAGATTCATGTAGCATTTAGTGCTAAAGGGGAAAACAATCAAAACTTCAACAAGTTGTAACTAGCATCCTAGAGCCCGGATGAAGGTGGAAATTGGATAGATTGCTCAAAATGTAAGCATGAAGAAACCCAATTGGGATTCTATCAAAATACCAAAGGATTTGGTGTAGGGATGCATTAACAGGGATAAAATTGTTAAGCCATGAGAAAGTGCAAAGGGGCAAAGTTGTCATTTCCATATTGTTGTAGTTTTTTACTAGAGCATTAGTTGGAAAATTTGAGAGTTGCTATGAATCTAGTGTTGGCATTATTATCTGTGTCACATTGAAAATTTTTCTTGGTTCCCAATAGATTTACCTCTGTAAATGGAAAAATTTGGTTTTCGGGATTATTTGCACCAGGGAGAAAGGTGCACAAAAGGGGTAAATTGTCAATATGCAATTGACTATAAATTTATGCTCAGTGCTCATAATTGAGAAAGAAAGTAGTCATTGGAAACATTTTGGATAGTAGAATCTAGATATCCACTTAGAATTTAGGTTTTATTCAAAGGATCCTCAAGGAATCAAAAGGAAGGTAACTAATGGACTTGAAGGTCACCATTGAGCAAAATGGGAATTTCAGGAAGCCATAACGTTTGGCTCATAAATAAAATTGAAGCATGAGTATGTTCAATGGAAAGGTAATCAAGAGGAAAACATGATAGAAGGTCTAATTTCTCCAGGGGAGCATCCAGTTTCTCCATAAAGTTGCATGAGAAAGTGGAATTGGATTCCATGAACCATGTAACTACCCGATGTGAATATTTTTTCAAATAATGTCAAAATTTGGAGAAACTTTCCCAGATGATAGAGGTGAGTGCTAGAGGTGATTACTGGGTAAGGAAGAGTGTAGATTCTCATGGTAGTGCCTATGCATAAGTATACAGGAACATTTAAATCGAAATAGCTTGAAAAAATAAAAGGTGGATGAGATTATAACAGGGCATTGTTAATAAGTAAAGAAACACTCAAGTAGAGAGTGTTATGTGAAGGGATCACTAACAAGAGAATAAGACTCCACAAATGAGGATTGTTGGGGTGGGGGGGGGCATGCCCCAGATTAATCCCAAGGTCCCAAAGATAGGGGAGTAGTTCAATCTTGTATAGTTGGATAAAGCATAAAAGAGTTGTAGAGGGAAGTGTGGGGTTGCATAGCAGGCGATGCAGGGTTGACAAAGGACTAATGAAGAGCAAAGAAATATTAGTATTCAGTTGCTACATAGTCTAAATGGATTACAAAGGGGGGATCAATAGATATTCTCACATTAGACATGAATCCTATAGGTGAAGAATGTCACTAATGGGCATAAAAAGGTAAGGCAAGACTTCATAGCCATGAAGGTATAAATGTAATGATGGATGAAGAGCTTTCCACCAAAGAAAATCAAGTAACTCAGGGATGATGAGTGACTCATGGGATGAGTGAGTCATATTTGAGGGAAGGCATACGAATTCCTAAAACATAATTCATAGTCAAGAATTAGCCCCTATTTTCTAAGAGTAAGAAAGCCACTTATGTTATCAGAGTGCACAGTGGAAGCATGGTGTATGTACAAAGAATTGAAGGGGAAGAATAATAAAGGTTATTCATTGAGAGTGCCAATAAGGAACACAACATTCCTTTGGGAGTAGATCAGTCCTAAGTGGATAGGATAGGGATTCACAAGAAATTACTCAATGGAGTAAGGAAAAGTGTTCAAATAAAAATGAGAAATCCAATGGACAACTAGAGTTAATGGCAAGGAATGTCATGGTGTTGATGGTTAAAATGGGTTGAAAATATTGTAGTATCAAGGTGACAGAATGATATGAAGTACAACGTTCAAATGTGCTAAAAGGTTCCAACAATGTAAGGTTAGAACATGATCACCCAAGTGGAAGTAGTGGCCAATAAGACATATTGGTTGGAAGTGCAATAGCAAAGTGGAGCTTGGCTAGAAGGTTCAGAATAGGGGCCAATGGTGCACAATTGAGAAGACTGGTAGTGCACAAGGACGTCAGAATCTACAAGAAGTCAAGGACAACCATCTACAACAACAACAAAATAAACAAATAAAGATAAAATAAATATGCACTGGAGTGCACGATAGAATTGATGCATGATGCATACAATAAAGATAAAATGTATGTACACGAAATAGGCATGATGAGATTAATTTCTTAGTGCATATTGATGGAAATTTTGTGCATATGGACATGCTTGGACATGTATATGGTATAAGTGTATACTAATAGTAGTATGTTGATATATATACATGAATTAACGATGTTGTGATATTTGAATAAGACTAATGATGGATTGTGTATCCAAGAAAATTATTATAGCATGGCTAAAAATGATGATGATATCGCATCTTATGGTAGCCATCCATATGAAGACAAATGAGGATGGTGGGAATGTTGATTAAGAGGTTGGTGAAGGGAGCCCGTGAGCTTCTACAAAATATCAACTAATCAGGTAGCATCAATTAATGGATAACAACCGTGCAGGTATGTATTTAGGTTTCTTATGATGCATAAATGTTGAAGGGAATTGAGGTAAGAATTCCCTCAATCAAATTTTAACATTTGAATTGGTGTGTAAAGGAAGAGGGCCTTGAGTATAAAAGTTTTATTGACTCTTGAATGCTTTTATATAGAAATTTACTTGCATATTATGTTATATTGGTTATGAAATCATAACCAAGTCAAGTCTAGAGACATACTCCTGCAATAACAATGAATGGCATTAGGGATGGCAATGTGTGAGGTCATGATGTAGTTGGAAATGGAAGGGCTATAAAACCATATGAGTGTGTAATGGTCTTCCCCTGTATAGTCGATGTTTGGACTGCAACCTCTTTGCTGACACGGGAGAGTACTAAGAGAATTATATTCCTAGTGTTGTGTATGGGTTGAAGTGGAAGGTATCCAAATGATCAGATAGGTAAATGGGGAAGAGTTTGAATAATGTGTTGATGCGTTGACTAAACTTTCCAAATCACATGGTGGAATACATGACATAGATATATGGTATTATGGAGTCAATGCAAGGATGCATTGCGTAAATGTGGTCATGGGTATTAGCACATTGGTTTTATTTGTTGATAATGATTGATTGCACTATAGCTTGGTATGTTGAATAATGCATATGCGGGGAATGATGGTTGCATTCCATATAATATGTCTAACAACAAGAAATGATTGAGTTATTAGTATGCATGATTTTTGGGTCTTTTGTGAGCTATTGTAAATATGTAATGAGATGATAATGTGCATGAATACTGACAATTGTTTGGCTGAGTGAAAATTGAGAAAATTGCAAGAAAAATGGTCTTGGATATGGAAATGGTGTAAACCCATGAAGAATACTGATGTATGTTGTTGCAAGAGCCAAATAATTATGAGAATAAATCTCATGCTTGAGAAAATTAGTTTCCTATATGTAAAACAAATTTGAAAATCGATAATTAAAAATTGTTATGTTGATATCTCGTGATGACTATATGTGTGTGATACAGATGAGATAATGGCTATTAAAGATAGGAACCTTGGGAGCGAGGATATTTTTAGGACACTATAACMCTATGATTTCCACATGTTATAGATTTCCAATGTGAGTCTGGCAATAAGTTAGCGCTCTCCTTGCCTTTGAAAGCCATGGCAAGATGGATTGCCCGAGGGACTATGCAACAAAGAAGGGGATGTCTGAGCCTAGAGGGTGAGTATAGACAAAAAGAGGCAACCTAATAATTCATATGGCATCGTGGTTGGACTCATGTGGGCTTGTTAGAGAATAACTGTGAGATAAAGTATTTCCCGTGGCAGCTTTGTGAAGCACAATATATCCATACAAATGAGTATTGATTTATGATGGCAAGCTCATTTTGAAGAAATGTTTATAATTTGGAGATGAAAACTCCTATGAATAAGATAATTGTTATATGATAATGGATATAGCAGGTATACTTTGTTAATGATTGTGATAGGAATAGATGAAGAATGTATATATGAACCAGGCAGACTTTTGGGATAGCTAGAAGAACCAGGTTGTCAGGCTTGAAGAGTGAACTCTTATGTCAGAGTTGCACTATTGAAGAACCAGGTTGTCAAACCTGAAGAGTGAACTCATGTGTGAGTTGTAGTGTAACAACAATTTATTGTTCTTGTTTTACTGGCAGTTTTCCTAGCAGTGAGTCCCTTGAGATATTAGTAGTGATATTCCCAGTTACCTGTGCCAGAGAGACCTTGATAAATGAATGGTGCAGCTCGATGGACTGGTGATAGTGAATGGGGCACATTCCTTGGGTCATCCCTAATAAAATAATGGTATAACCCAATGGACTAAGAGTAGTGAAGGGGGTACATTCCTTGGGTTGGGTAGGTGTGTGGAAGAGAGCTAGTGGAAATCGAGATAGTTGTAGGAGAATGCAAGTGGTTTATGTATATGTTTTTGGGCTGGAGTGCCTATATATGTGTGTGTGTGTGTGTGTGTGTGTGTGTGTGTGTGTGTGTGTGGGTCAGGGTGCCTTTGTATATATGGTTATTGGGTCAGAGAAACTAGTCTTGTAATATGTATGAGTACTTGTAAGGTTTTGTGCACCGAGGAAAGTGCAAAAATAAGAGTGAGAGTCAAGCAAGGAAGGGAGAAGAAGGGAAATTTGTATGGAGAAAGGGGAAAATATTTTACATGCATATTTTGGGGTAGCATGAGAGGGGTTGAGTACTGAGAAAAGCACCAACCATGTTGTGCTTGAAGGAATCCATGGTTTGGTTGTGTTTTAGACTAAGGAAGAGGCTTGTGTGCATGTAAATTGGACTATAAGCATGTAGAGTGTTTTTATGTTCAGGTAATGGCTCAAGATCATTGTGAAGGCTTATGTGAGCTCTGCTGGAGTAGATAGGAGGTTCTTGGTCAACCAGGTGCACTGGAGCCCTAGAGGGAAGTGGGAAGTCCCGAGGGACTATGAGCAGTGAAGGGGGGTCCCATTCCTTGGGTTGTGCAAGTTGTGGGGAAGAGAGTAGAACCTGGGTTTGGGCGACTGAGTGTGGAGCATGGACAACCAAGAGGGACAAATTTCCTTGTGGACTCATAGACTTAGCTTGGGGGGTTGTTGTTGTTGAGAGAAAATGAACAAAAGTGCTTATGGCTATGAGGTTCATCCTTCGTATGTTGATAGTTGGTTATTATATATACAAATAAGTTTTCCATTATTTTTATGATGATATTCCACTATGAAAATATTTTATATGAATGTTGGGAGTTTGTTGTTTGCTTGAACAGTTGCATTCATGGTTTTCTTTATGTTGTAGATGCATTTAGAATTATGGTATCATAAATAGTTAAATTTGTGTGTAATTTTTAGCTGGTAAGCTACATGAAATTATTAAGTAGAAAATCTTAATGTCAAATGTGTTTTCCACTCATAATGTTCCTYAGTTGGATTGGGGTATGTTACATGATTGGTGYCACAMAGGATTTTGGAGAGAGATTGGATTATCACTAAAGAGTCTCCTTCTATTATGAGGTTATTGTGGCCAAGTTGGTGTGCTAGTTGTATCCCCTTCACCGGACCATCACGCTCCACTACATTGTTGGTGCTTTTTCCCAGATGAAAGGAAAAGATAAAAAGGATGGTGCTCATCTCAACCCTGAAAACCCTTCTTGCACTTCTTAGCCCAAGGTTTCCTTTAATTGCCCCATTAAAATTAAGATTGGTGAATTCCTTAGGGGGTATAGCCCAGGTTTCTAGAGAGGGATCCTTCACAATGACATTTCACCTACCAAAAGAGAGAGGGATTTTCCAAAATTGTCATTATGCAGAGATAAGTTTCTCATTACCTTGGGGATTTTTGGCTTCTGCTAGCCAAGAAGAAGAGTTGATGGATTATTGAATGCTTCCCTAAATGTTGTTCCAAGTGTCTTTAGTGCTTCACTGTTGTTATTTGAAAATCTGGCGGTTACATTCTTTCCAAACTATCCAAATAAGAAATCCTTGTAATATGTTCTAAGCTTTGTTTAAAAACATATTGTCGTATGGGGATTGTCTCCAATTATCCAGAATTATAATGATGTTGTCTCTGATGCGATCTGATTGTCTAAATAGAATGGTTCCTCTGTCTGAAATAGCATTGAATTCTACACACTTATTGAAAATATGTTATGTTGTGTCCTCCAGCTCTCTGCACATGTAGTAGATGGAAGGGCATGTAAATCCTCGTTTAACCAGTCTGTCCCATGCTAAAGTCTTCTTTTTTGCTAGAATCCATAGAAACTTAGATATTTTAGGCCAGAGTTCAGTGTTACATATCCTTGTCTAGAGAGCATATGTTTCCAAGTTGTTTTGTTTTTCTTCCAAATCATATGCTAGCTTGACTCAAAATTTTCCATCCCCATGTGAGCCCCACTATAGAATATCTTGGCCCTATTGGAAAATGATTATTCTTTCCTGCATTCTTCTAGACATCTTCTTTCCTCCATTATTATCTCAGCTAGCCATTCGTCCCCTAATTTCTAGACCCGATATAATCCTATCCCAAAATTACCAAAAACATGTTAGTACACCAAGATCCATCCCAAGGACATGAATTTGGTCATGGTTTGTTGAAGAGATGTCTAAGTGGCTAACATATCTTATATTTTACCTTTATCTATAATATTCTCTATTATATTAGAAATTGTTATCACAATATGCTAAGTTATGGGTTAAGTTAAAGAGGCATTTATATGTGAGACTCTAACATAAATTACTCCTTGTAAATATGATGTTTTTATAAAAACTATGCAACTTGATATGCCCACTTCTAAATTATATTTCTTTATTCATTTTCAATATGATAAACCTACATACATAAAATGTTAGTTGAATGGGACGAATGTATCATGATATTATTATGTTAGTTGAATGGGACGAATAAATCATGATATTAGTTGAATTATTTAAATGCAAACATGTGGAGATGGGGTGTAAATTATATGTAAATATGTGCTTTACATTCTTTATTTTATACCATTTTTAATTTCAGAATTTGGAATCTTCCATGTGTTGTGACATGCATTTCAAAATTTGCACCACTTTGTGGTCATCACATGTTTATGTCCTTCCTTGCTTCTAATTCTTTATGCAAAATGGTGTGCTTGGATGCGCCTTGTAAATCATATTTGAAACACGCCATGATGCAAGTGACTTCATGGTGATGTCATCCCTAATAAAAATAACTTTATAATGCTTTATTATAAAGTCACTTTAAGTGATTATATAATGTTCAATTTTACTTCAGTTAGTGTTATATTGGTCTCTTCCAAATATAATTTGGAATAGTAATAAACAATATTTGTTGATAAAAAGTCTTTTTAATAAAGTAATTTCTTTGGAATATTAATACACAACATTCGCTGATCAAAAGTCCTTTTTACTAAAGTAATTTAATTATATCGTAAGTTTTTTTTTAAAAGCATCTTTGTACTTTACGCCACTAAAGCCACCGCCCAAAAAGCTACTTACAATGTTTGTTCCTCTTTATTAATCTTTGATTATACAAAATCGTGCTATTAGAATACCAATTGTTTTTTTGGCAAGGAAAGACCTTTATAAAAATGAAATTAGTAATAATTTGGAAACTATTTTATAGTTAATAAAAATATTATATTTATTTTTAAAATAATAATTTTAATAAGCATTATAATATATAATAAGTAAGGAAAGAACTTTATAAAAATGAAATTATTTCTAATTTGGAAATTATTTTATAGTTAATAAAAATATTATATTTTTTTTTAAATAATAGTTATAATAAGCACTATAATATATAATAATAATGGTAGTCTATTTAAAGATATGAACAATAAGTTTATAACTTATAGTATTAATTAAAATAAAAATTAGGAACTTGACTCTTAACCTAAGTGTTGTATTTGGTTATTTATTGAAATCTCGTTTAGGAGGAGAAGGATGGATCTAGAGTGCTTTATAAAACTTTTTAGTTTTAAAATTATAATTAAATTAAAAACAAGGAATACTCATATTTTTGTTAAACAAAATCAAGGGTATCTAATCTCATTTGCTCCCCTAACTTTCTCAGTGTTAATGGTGATCCAAAAAACTTTAATGATTTGGATTTGAATAAGTTGAGAAAAAATATAAATTTTGAAAATAAAATTAAAAAACAATTTTCTTTTACTTAAAAAATATAATAATACTTATAATTAAATTTATATTATAATAATAAAAAAATTAAAATTTATATTTTAATTTGGTTTTTACATCAACATTGATCCTAACTTTGAGAACCGCTCTAAATTAATTTTTTTTAGAATGTTACATGTCATGTTATTATTTCCAACTTAGAAATAAATTGCCTTAAATATCTTTTAAAACATTTTCTTATAATTAAAATATAAAAAAAAAAAAAAATTAAATTTTTTTTATAATCAAAGTTACAATTTCTTTTTTAAATATTTTTTTATAATCAAAATTATAATTTCCTTTTTAATATTTTCTTATAATTAATGTTATAATTTCTTTTTTTACAATTTCCTTTTTAATATTATCTTATTAAAGTTAGAATTTCTTTTTTAAACATTTTCTTATAATTAAGTTGTGATTTTCTTTTGGAAATACTACAATTTTTTTTGGAACATTTTCTTATAATTGAAATCACAATTTCCTTTTTGGTAACTAAATTTAACCACGCAAAAACATTCCAGTTTATGCATCTTATTCCTACTTTATGCACTTATTTTGTTTTACAATATCTAACATAAATAATCATGGACATAAATAAATCTTAATACTTAATAAAGTAGTGAAATAAGATAGAAAATAAATCTAAATAAAATATTAAAATAAAAAAGAAAATATAAAAACTTAATACTTAGTAAAGTATTAAATAAAATAAAAAAATAAATCTCAATAAAGTATTAAAATAAAATAGAAAAGATTGTAGTCTAATATTAAGGCACTCTATTATATGAAGTCATTGATTCAAAATTCTCGACTTTTTTTTTCCACATGAATTAGAAAATATAATCAGTTTACATTGCCGATAGTTCCATACAATCCAAGGCCAAGTCTTTTCATACACCAACTGAGATAGCTTTAACTAAAAAGTTATCTATTATAATGTGATCAGAAAAAACCAAAAAAAAACTGTACCCAAATAAAATGGACTACTGCTCCACTAGCATATTCAATTACAAGGAGTCTATCCAGATATCAGTGCCGAAAAAATCTAGTACTTCCACAGTCTTCAGTAACCAAAAATCAAAGGACCATCATCCATGCTAGAAAATTTTCAGGTGGTAGGTTGGTCCCTCATTTCCATGCTAGTATATAATGGTTCCAAGTGGATCTCTAAGAACCTTTTTGGAAAGAAAATCGGCCTCCTGATTATCTTCTCTATAGACATGTTCAAAGGTGACCGCAGTGAAAAGATTTTTTAGTTCAATCACCTGCTCTATCCAGCATTTGATAGAGCATACTTGCAAGGAACCAGCATTGTTCAACCATTCAATAATAACTTTAGAGTCTCCAAGGATAAGGATATATGAAATTGCCAACCTATGGGCCAAGGTGAGGATAGCCCAAGCCCCCAGGAGTTCAACTCTTTTATTAGTGCCCCTACCACAGTTAAGGGACCATCTATAAGAAATCTGATCATTAAGGGAAATTAAGCCCCCAACACCGCTTATTTCTCCATTCCTCTGTGATGCCCCATCAAACCAGCCTGATATTATGTTCTTCTATAGACAATAGCCACTTCTTCTTACTGGATTTTTTGGACTGTTTGAGTTATGACTCGCTACAGCTGTTGTGGAGAGAAAAAGAACTTTCTCCATAAATGGAACTTTGGATTCAAATATAGCTAAGTTCCTTTCATTCCAAAGAAACCAACATATATAAGCAGGTATAGTAGGGTACTCTGAGTTCCTAGTACACCAAGAGTCAAAACAATCCTTTACAATTGTCCCCATCCAACCACACTGTACTTTAAGATGTATACAAATTTTGCACCAAATTGAAATCATAAAAGGACATTGAACAAAAAGGTGGAAGGTTGTTTCTTCATTACCTTTACACAGGTTACAATACTCGGGTCCTTGCCAGACACACTTAAGAAGGTTTTTCCAGGTGAGGATCTTATCTTCCAAGAGCAACCAAGTAAAAAGATTTAATTTTAACGGACACTCCCATGACCAAATCTTCCTTTTCGCTATGTCATTGTTCTTTTGCCACAACTCCGCAGCCAGAGCATTATAAATATTCTTTGTAGATATTATGCCTGTTCCATCCCCGCTCGTCCATCGAATCTCATCATAATCATCTGTTGGAGAAATACCTGAGGTCGTCAAGTGGATTCCATAATTATCCCATTCTGTAGCCAGTGTGCCAGTCATGCCCAAATCTGTACTAGTAACCCAATTTGCAACGGTCAAACTTGTAGCAATGGCTCCTCTCGCTTGATAGAGGTAATGAACCTGATGTTCATTTAGGTGTTGAATCAAAGCGTTTGAAAGGAAAGCATCATTACCCATGCCCAGGATAGCATCTTTACCAACCAAAATGTCTGCCCCATTCCCCGATTTCCAAGCCAACCATCTAACAATTAAAGGAAGTGCATTAAGCAAGTTTTTCCACGTTTGTGAGCCAACCCGAGCAGAAGGAGCTGTAATTCGAAGCCAAGTGATAACAGGAAGATGAGGTAGATATTTTTCCTTCAAGACACGGTTCCATATCCCCGGCTGCTTCAATCCTCGCCATAACGATTTAGCCACTAAGGCCCGAGAAAAACAGAAGATGTTTCTGATCCCCCAACCCCCAAAACACTTAGGCTTTGCTAATGTCTCCCAATTACACAGGTGATAGGACTTAGAGGAATTTGATCTCGACCAAAGGAAAGAGAAGGTCATCCTACAGATCTGACATAAAATAAAGATAGGAATTTGCGCAAGTGTCATCCAGTACACTAGCTGAATTTCCAAGACGACCTTGATTAAAACATATCTACCCCCCAAAGTGAGAAAATGATTATAGCAGTGAAAAATTCTCCGATCAAACTTCTTCAAGAGCCACTGCCAATCAACCTCCTTGTAACTATCAACCTTTAAAAGGAATCCTAAGTAATTTAAACCCTTCAATAAGCACTTAGAGCCAAAATGAAACAAAACTGTCAGAACAAATAAAACATCTGGTTGAACTCCATAATGATGAAAAGTAGACTTATTGAGGTTTATATCCAGACTAGCAACACCACAAAAATTATTTAAAAGCAAATGAATTTCCTTCCATTCGTCCACCGATTATGTTGTCATTATAATCACATCATCCACAAATAATAGATGAAGTATTCTTACCAGACGAGAGACCTTAATGCCAGAAAGGTTACCATCCCGTAGGCTCTTGTTGAGAGAGAGACTCAGGTCTTCCATCACTAAGATGAAAAGAAGTGGGGAAAGAGGACACCCCTGGAAAATGCCTCTTTCACTTTTTATAAACTTTGAAGCTTCACCATTTACCAGAATAGACAAAGAGGTTGAGGACACACAACCCATTATCCATCTAGTCATTAAATGACCAAAACCACACTGAATCATAACTAATCTTAAGTAATCCTAATTAGTGCAATCATATGCTTTTTTAAGATCCAGTTTCAAGATAATAGCCTGAAGCTTCTTTGATTTGATACTGTGAAGGCACTCTTGTGCCATGTCGATTGCATCCAGAATCGGATGACCCTTTAGAAACCCAGTTGTTCCTCGAATAGAGACCTTGACAGAATAGGTCTTATTCTCTTAGCAATTATCTTAGTCACAATTTTATAACACAGATTGCAAAGTGCGATTGGTCCATAATCAGAGAAATTTAAAGGCCGATTTTTCTTTGGTATTAGTGCAAGAAACGTGGAATTTATTGGCCTACAAACTTCTCCTCGAAGTCTTGTATCTTCCACCATGGCAAGAAGATCAGATCCCGCCAAATCAAAAAAGTAAAGGAAGAATTCAACTATCTACCTGTCCGTCCCGAGACTCTTGTCTTTTGCAAACCCCTTTAGAACCTTTAAAAGATCATCCAATGTAATGACCTTCTCCAACATGTGAACGTCATCATCCTGAACCATCCTTGGATAAAGTCTTATAGTCTCCAATTGAGTCCTTAAATCCGACTGGTTATGTTCCTTAAAGAAAGACCCAAAATAATTGGTGGCTTCCGCTTTGATAGATTCCTGTCCCATATGCATATGACCAGACTCGTCAACAATCTCCCATATGAACTTCTTGTTCCTTCAAAAACTAGCATAATTATGAAATAACTTAGTGTTTTTATCCTCGCTCTTGATCCAGGTAGCCCTACTCTTCTGCCTCCAGCTTTCCTCTTCTTCCAATAATAACTTATTGCAAACTTTCTCCAACTGTTTACAATGTATGTCAAAGTCATTACTGGTATGGCCATTTAATTTCTGGTGCATTAGAGCTTCCAATTCAATTTCCACACTGTTCAACAGTTCTTTGCTTATGACCATCTTTTGTCGCACCCAATCCTTTACTCAACTCTTGAGAAGAGCTAGTTTCTCCACTAGCCTTTGTTGAGGAGCTTCCATGGAGGTAAACCGACTGTCAAGCCAAACCTCATGGGTTAAAGCAGAGAAGGAAGGATCTTCTAACCAGATCGGGTTAAATTTGAAAGGGTACACAGTCTTTGCAAACCCAATATCCAATTGAAAAAACACAGGAGCATGATCTTAAATGTAACTAGAACCAACCCACAATCTATATCTCATCACTGGTCCAAGAAAACCATCTGACACGAAGAATCTATCCAACCGCTTAGAAATATTGGAGTCCCCCATCCTGCCATTACACCATGTCAGCACCAACTGTGACGGGGCCACATCCACCAAAGAAGTATTTGCAAATAAGTCCTTAAAGAAGGATGCCAAAGGATCAATGATAGCAGTCGGTCCCCAAATCTCATCTGTGCCCAGAGAAAAATTTAAATTCCCTACTAGGATTAAATTCGAAAAGGATAAAAGACCTTTTTCCATGCATCTATTCCATAAGCTTTTACGATCCAAACATGGACCATATATATTCAGAAAAGTAAAGATCCTTTTGTCAGCCAGACTATAACCTGTCAAAAGAATTCCTCCACATGTAAGGACCAAGGAGAGAGAAAAAAACCAAGATTCCCAAGAAACCAACATTCCACCAGAATGTCCAATAGCACTAACAACACAAGCTAACCAGTCTGGTTTCAAAGTAAAAATAAAATCCCTTGCCTTCACATCAATAGTCAAAGTCTCTTGTAGAAAAATGATATGGGGAGAAACCGTGGAGATGAGCCTGCGCATCGAGGATAATTTGAGAGTCCCTCCAACCCATCGAATATTCAAAGAAAGCATTATCATGACTTATCCCTAGCTAGGGATTTTAATCCTCTAAGCACCCCAAGGTCACAAGTTGACGAGATGGAAGTAGTTGTAGTAGATAGATTAGGTCTCTCTATTTTTCGAGCGCTTCTAGTTTTAATCGGTGACAGTTCAATACCCAATCCCCAAGACCAGGCATAGGATTTATCCTTCATAGTTTTGGAGGGAAGGTCAAATCCTGAGGAATAATGTCCCCCATCTGCCACCTCATCTATGTTTGAAAATATTGGCAAATGTACCGGGATAACAACCTCCCTAATGGGGCCAATGCTTGACAAAATATTTTCCAGAGAAGCTTCACTCAACTCAAGTTCCCCAAACCCCGAAGGTAGAAGAGATTCAGCAGCTAAACTACTAGGGGAGAGGGTAGAGCTTGACCT
This sequence comes from Picea engelmannii, assembly GCA_009831015.1. Lineage (NCBI taxonomy): Eukaryota > Viridiplantae > Streptophyta > Pinopsida > Pinales > Pinaceae > Picea > Picea engelmannii. Next base: position 712,322 of record ML777091.1, read on the forward strand.
GTGTAGAGTCTCAAGTTGTTTCAATGTTGGACCCTTAGCATCGGAAGAGACTAATGATGGCATCCCCGAGACAACAAAATCTGGAACCACCTTCTCACTCACCCTATCCACCATTCTATTAGACATCCCCAACACAATACTAGGCAAGGCTACCTCCTCCTCAACAGAATGAGAATCAAGGTTCTCAGAGTTCCCTCTATTCTTCACAAAATCAGAGAAATGTGAATCGAGTTGCTCCCTTTCAAAAATAGATAAGGAACAATAAAGAGAGGGGACAAAGTGTCGCAACTTACCCACAAATGAAGAAGTAGAAAGTTGAGGGAATTCTAGTTCTCGCAAATCTGAGTAGTTGTCCTGCTCTAGGTTCTCCACCTCGGCCAGATACACATTAAAACCATGTTCTTCTTCCAGTGACTCCCGAGGAACATAGCCAAATGGACGTCGAAGGTCCTTTTTTAAATGTCTCGTCTAGCGACAATGAGAACGATGGAAGGGAACACCGAGATAATCCAGACATTGTGTATAAATGAAACCTCTCCAATCTATCTCTAAATTTTCCAAAATTCCACCATGGATATCAACCTCGACGAGTATCTTTTCCATACGCATGACACTGGATTGCAGATCCTTTTCATCTGATTCTTACTTTGTGTGCCACTTGAGGGGCGCAATTGGCATACCTAGAGGTTATAGTTGTAATAGTCCAATAACATGAACACTTGTCTCACAAAAGTGCACCCAACTAGTTACTGATTCAACAAGTCACAACAAATACAAAAAAAATTGTATTAAAATAAATTAGATTATAAATTATGAAATGTTAAACTTCATAGTAAGAGGATTACTTTTGGCAGGACTATGTTATCCTTCTTATCCTTAAATTAGTGGCTTTAGCTTTGGTGTATTTATTTATTATATATTGTTATTGTATTTTTTTAATAGTTTATGAATTGGCTTTTTTATCTTGATGATGATGATGATGATTAATGTCCACTAAGACCGAATTGGTCTATCAGACCTTAATAGGGTAAGTGATTACTTGTGATTCTTTAGAATTTTTTTTATGTGCTCGAAAAGCATTAAGATAAGCTTTCCAAGTTCACCATACTTTTGTTGATTTAAGAGGTTAGGAAGGTTGGTAGTGTGACAAATATTTTGAAAATGAGATCTAATATGGGTATAGGCTGGACAATCTAAAAGAAAGTGATTTTCATCTTCAACCTTCTTAGTGTCACAAAGGTGACACACTCTTTCATCCCATGGCGTTTTAGGATTTGACCAACGCCCAATTTCACTATGGAGCTCGTGAGAATTTGTTCTTATCTTAGCAATGCTTATTTTTTTCTTTACAATTGGCAAAATAGATAGATAATTTTGATCTTCTAGATTAGGGTTGATTACATCCTTATAATACCTTAATTTTCTTTTTTCCTCTAACTCTTTATCACACCACATTTTCTCCTTAAATTTTGATTTGACGTTTTTTTAATAGTATCTTTATTCTGCAAAATGGTGTCTTCCATGATTCCCCAATAGTTTATCCAAGACCGGGCATCTTTATGCCATCCTCGCTTGAGTCGATGGTGGTTAAAAATTGTCCTCATCTTATATGTATGAGCAAACAAAATCGTTTTTCTTATCCTTAAATTAGTGGCTTTAGCTTTGGTGTATTTATTTATTATATATTTTTATTGTTTTTTCTTAATATTTTATACATTGGGTTTTTCTATCTTCTATAATAATAATAATAACAATAATCTATTTTTAAGGTCACGACCAAGCCAAACACCAAATTGGTGTATGAGACCCCCTCCGTCCAACTATTTGACTGATAAAGTCTATGGAGGTATACATACCCTACCCCGCTCTGAATTTGAACTTGTGAACTCTTAGGAGGAAATGCATGTTCTTAACCATTAAACCCACTCAGGTTGTATACGGAGCAAAAAAAATTGAAACTTATTCCATAATAATATTTTACATATTATGCATTCTACTCAAGACGATGTGGCATTTTGGTTAATATTATTCATTATACTCAAGACAATGTGGCATTTTTGTTAAATGGTAAGAGTTGAGTGCATTGCAACCAAATTATATCAACTCTAAATGTGACTAACACATAAGAGGACACCTTTCAATTTTTCTACTCTATTGGAAGTGAAGTTTTGTTTTTAGATAAAGTTAGTGAATCAATTAAATGCTTATATTATAAAGGTTTCATTATTGTGATTTTGCTTTCTCACCTAAATTATTGAGTACACAATAATGAAGAATTATTTTATTTGATTGCCTTCCGAGATCTATTTCCGAAAAACCTATCCGTTTATTGTGCCTATTTACTATTTTATAGAGTTATTTGGAAGGTAGTCAAATATAGTCAAAGTTACCAACTCATTAAGTGCGTTGGCCATTATTATTTAAGTTTACTTAATTAATTTTGACAAAATCAAACCATTAAGAGCCTTTTTTTTCAGATTTTTGTGGTGAGGAGTTTTGAGGCTATTTGTCGGATAATCCACAGCTGGTGTCATTTTTGTTTGTCGACGTTTCGAATCTGAATTGGGATTCATCATTAGGACTAATCGTCAATTGAAATCTTGTTGATCTTAGTCAATTAATGGTTTAGATGCAGGACAATATGAGATTTTAACAGGTCGGTTGTCTATAAACCCTATTTGCAGAGCTAAAACAAAATTAAATTCAATTAAAATTAAGAGCCTTATTAGTCCCTGCCGGAGCCGTAGAGGGACTATAGTGATCGATAATTCATTGACTCCATATTAATATGTTCTTTGACTATAAATTTTCGCATCATTTGTATTTTTCGAACTATAGAAGTAAAAACATTATTTTTTATATAATAAAAAAAACCTTATATGTCATCGTCTCATTGGAGAATATATTGGAGGTCTTATTGCCAACTTCGTTGTTCCCAATGTTGTAAATGTTTAGATATCTAAAGTTTTGAGCTTAGATGCTCTTTTTTTTTTTTATAACATTTTTACTGAAATGTTTACATACCAAAAGTTATGAGCATTGACATTGTTTTTTAATGTTTTTATTATTTCTATTTGTATTGAAATGTTTACATACCGAATGTTTAGAGCATTGACACATTTTTTGAGGTGCTTGAATAGGTCTGATAGCTTAAATGTTTACATAGTGTGAGGTTCTTAAACAAGCCTAACAACTTAAATGTCCGCATACAGCAAGGCCCTTAAACAGCCTGACAACCTTAAATGTTTACCTAAATAGGCTTCTCACAATACATTTTTCCTTGAATTTTTCCATACAATGTTGTAGTGAATTTGGACAATATTGTTGTCCACCACCAGTTGCATAGGCATTGTGTGTTTCATACTTCTTCTATGCTTGGAATGCAATTCGGTCATCGTTGAAGATACATACATTGTTTACTGGTTCGGTGGGTGCTTCTTGTTCGATGGTTCGTCGGTTGTTGCTTGTTGTTGTTTGGTTCAACTTTGCAAGGTTGAGGACCTACACCTACGGTTGGAGCTGTTGGTGCTTGTTGCTTGCTTTTGTTTACTTCAACTTTTCAGGGTTGGGGTCCTGCATCCGCAGTTGGACCTAGTTCTTTTTTTACTTTGGGGGTCCAAGTCTTTCACCCACAATTTGACCTGAGCTTTTGTCGTTCATCATTGCGGAGTAAATTTCGATGCCATAATTTTATTTTTATTTGTTCTTTGTTGTTTACTGTTTGCAGTTTGCAAGTAAGAATGTTTGATTATTTCTACTGGCATGCTCGTCGTATGTTTCGGGTTCTTTCTATGCTTGGGCTGCAATTTGGTAATCATTGAAGATACATATGTTGTTTATTGGTTCAGTGGTTGTTGCTTGTTCGCTAGTTCGTTGGTTCGTCGGTTGTTGTTTGTTGTTGCTTGGTTCAAGTTTGTGAGTTTAAGGTCCTTGGGGTTGTAGTTGGGCCTGTCTATGCTTCCTCGTTGGTTTGTTGCTTGTTGTTTTCTTTTGTTTGCTTCGGCTTTGCAGGGTTGGGGTCCTACACCGACAGTTGTAGCTGTCTTTTTTTCACTTTGCAGTGTTCAGGTCCTGCACCTGCAAGTGGACCTGTGGTTCTGTCGTTTGTTGTGTCTGGCGAAGTCGAGATCTGACGCTTGTCTCATGCCCACCTATCCTTCTCTTAAATTTTCCTCCAACTTTTTTTCCTAGCTCTGAACCATACCTACATGCCTTTGCAAAACGTTCTTGTAGAAGAAAAGGATATTGAGATGGTGCTAGCAAGAGTGGTGTTTCCTGTATTGAAAATTGAAATATTCAGTTTCTATGTTGCTTGGCGTGCAACATTGCTAGCATAATGAATGTTTTCTCAAATGCATCACACCATTTACATTTGGACAAAACCATTATCATTCTAGGATACTTTAGTGTTGACATAATACGAAATATTTAGTTTCTATGTTGCTTGGCATGCAACATTGCTAGCATAATTAATGTTTTCTCAAATGCATCACACCATCTACATTTGGACGAAACCATTATCATTCTAGGATACTTTAGTGTTGACATAATACAAAAGTGGCATAACAAATAATTGGACAACTACATGTGCAATTACAATGTCTGTTGTCTTTTTGTTAAGATAAAACATGTGCAAAATGCACTTATTAACCATATATGGTGAAATGTGCCCATATCACAATACAACCTCTTTATCCTGTGCATAGACTGGTCTAACCACAATACAATTTATCTTGTACTTGAAATATGAGATGTACATCAAAGATACTGCAAAATTATATTTCCATGTCTCAAAGCATATTTAGATACTTTGCTACACAAAACCAAAATCATTCAGCTATGGCCATGCAATTTCTTAATATTTTTTGGCTTGTAATATATTTTGGGCAGGAAAAACTCTATATAATTACAACCATGGATGAAGAAAAGAAAAGGTTCATGTTTCTAACTATATTTGATTATATTCCTTGATTCTCATTTATTGTATGTACATATTACTTGTTCTCCCCTGCATACTAGCTTCCATTCATGTTCATTGTATTTTGTGCGTTCCCACATTGAAACAAATAGAATAATTAGAGAGGACGAAAGAGTCTTTACCGCAAATGTAGAAGAGGAGATACAAAGGTGCATGTTTGTATTGTTATTTCATATTCCGTTGTTTTGTATTTCATTTATTGTCTGTATATGTGTTCACCTAATTTATTGTATGTAGATATTGTGTATCTTCCTACATAATAGCTTATCTTCATGTTCTTTGTATTTTATGTGCCGCTACATTGAAATAAATAGAACTCTGTTTATTTTTTTACATGTCTTCCTGCATACCAACTTACCTTCATGTCCTTTGTATCTTTTATGCATTGCTACATTTAAACAAACATAATAGTTGGAGAAGACGATGGACTCTTTGCCGCAAATGTAGAAGATGAGATACAAAGGTGCATGCTTCTACTCTTATTTCATATTCCAGTGTTTAGTATTTCATTTATTGTCTGTATATTTGTTCTACTTGTTCTACTGCTTTGCACCTAATTTACTGTATGTAGATACTACGTATCTTTCTACATATTAACTTATCCTCATGTGAATTGTATTATCTTTGTTGCTACATTGAAATAAATAGAACTGTATTTCTATTTTTTACATGTCTTTCTGCATACTAACTTACCTTCATGTCCTCTGTATGTTCGGCGTTGCTACATTGAAAGAAACATATTAGTTGGACAGGCAGATGAATTCTTATATGCCACAGCAGAGGGGGCTGAAGTACAATCTTCGAAAAGGTATACCAACTATGCTAGTAAATCAAACACACAAAATGGGTGGGTACATATAATATTGGAATAGAAAATGATGATTTGGAAACAATGGGCCTTTATTTAGAATTCTCGCTTCCAAACATTTCCCTCCCCATTTCTAATTTTCCCACTTTCTATTATCCCTTTTTTCCCCCTCTTCTATACTTAACTGAATTCCCCTTCATTTTTCTCCTCTACTTTCACTTTTTGGTTGCTTTGCCTAGTTGTCTTTTTGAAAATGTCTAGGTGTGCGGGTTGGCAGACTCACGGGTTCACATTTATACTCATGCTTATATATCACGACTCTGACCGACGGTTTCCTCATTCCATACTTAGCCACTTTTTCGATCGCGGGTTCAAGATTGCACCTCTATCTTCGGAGGTTCCGCAATATACAGATTGAACGCCATACACC
>ML777091.1:718551-729096 GCA_009831015.1 Picea engelmannii
ACACACACACACACGTCATGCCCTATTCCCTGTTACACATTTTTGCAGTCAAAAAATCTTAGGCATATAATTTGACCAGCGGGTCCTCATGTTTAACCTGAGTATCCCTTGACACCCTATTTTGTATTCCATCTCCTTCGACCCTGTATGTGACATTTAGAACAATTATGGACAATATACCATGCATATGCTTATTTGGTCCTTCTGATGTTCATCTACTCATGCTTGCATCAAAAAAGGTTGTACTAGTGACATGGCCATGAGCAGTCAATCATCGCAAACATCAACAAACCGACAAGACCAAAGGTAAATATTCATACATTGTGTTCTTCATATGTTTACCAAACAAATATCCTCGGCTATTTATTCATCTATGCCATGATAAATATGTTGATGTCATATGCAACACATACTTTGCAGTTCACAAGAAGTATCAACGAGTGTAAGTGAGACGTTGAACATAGCACAAGTTCCACAGACTAAGAGGTCTGGTTGCAAAACACTGGCTCCATACTTCATCCAAGTTGTGTGTCTACTTGTACATTTATGCTAGGAAAAAATAAAAAATAATAATACAAACTACCATTCACATTACTTTTCTTGTTCAAAAAATGTCACCAGGTCTAAACTTATAACACCCAAAATACTATCAATAGAGGGCTTGAGCAGTCGTCGAACTGGACAAGTGTTCGTCGAGGACATAATGGTCGTCTGTAGCACCTACTTAGACAAGGAAAACAAAACTAGATCCATTATGCGTGCTGAGATAACAAACAACGAAGCCCTAATGACAGTCACACTAACTATTCCCACACAACTTGTCCAAAAACATGCAGAAAAGATATTGCTAGGTAATGGCATATCCATTACAAATTTTAATATATTGCTCAAAACAATATATTACCGTGGTGATTGTGATCGGATTATATCGCTCAACGAAACAAGTATTGTGGAAAAAAATCCTGCAATTTGTTCAGAATATTGTTTCATCCCAGACACAACAATCAACCAACTTGCACAGAGAAACGACACTTACCTAATCAGAACCATTGGTGAAGTTGTCACACTCGTGATAAAACTTGGCTCGTAACACATTCTCTATATAAAAGATGGAGAGTCAGACAACGATAAGGTAATGGTACCATTCTCCATATCTAGTTTTGTCCTTTACTTTCACATGTCCATGTATCTCAGTTATGTTACACAACTATTGCATTGTTCCATTTTGCAGCTGCAATTGTTTGACACCTATTCAAATTTGTTTTCCTCAATGGAACAACAATTGCATAAAGGGAAATTTCCACTTATGCTCTTCAAAAATATAACAAAGAAAAGAGATGTTAAAGAAAGGATCTTTCGCACAACCCAAGCAACATTTGTAATAGAATTGTGAACAAACATAGTACAATATCTCAAGAAACTAACTAGATCTACAACTGTTGTGTGTATACATCTACAATTTCATCCTCACTTTGCTCATACAAATTGCCTTCACCAATTTTCTGCAATTTTTCTTTTTTTGTTGTGCAGTTTATATTATATTGTTCAATATATTAATTGTTATGCTCACGTGCCCAGATTGAGGGTGTTTTGGTTGTAGTGAATGTGTACTAGACCCCCTTCGAGCCTATATGTGCCAAATGCAACTCTCCTACTTCTTCCTCTTCTTTCATAAATGATGGTACAATTGATTGTCTACGATGCAGTAAAAAATGCCCTTACATATATAAACATTGCCTCAATGATGCTATCTGAACTGTGGGCAAAAAAATCGTACATTGTACAATTAGACAACCTCTATTACAAGATGTTCTTCCTAGGTTAACATAATTTTCATATGAAGTATACCTACAGAAAAATGCAAACAGTCTCTACATGCTGCGCAACTTTCGAATCCATAGCAAATTTACCTTAAATGAGGACAATGCAATATTGCATATTGGTTGAAAATAAAAATAAAAATAAATAAATAAAATCATATCAAGCTTTGGCAGGAAACGAAAAAATGTCATGTGTGTCTGTAATTTTTCTTCAATACCCAAATGAATGTTTGTGGGACTCGAGTTCTTCGGAGTTTACATCTATGGCTATAAAATTTTCTTTCTAGAGATTTTATCTCTTTTGTGCACTTGGAAAAACAAGGAGAAACTAACTACAAATCAAATCGTTGTTGTTATTTTGATTTTTTGTTGCATCTCCCAGTAAGAATTGTGCATATTTGTTGGGGTGTCCAAATGAAAAAAAAATGGTGGCTAGTTGTAGATTTGTTGGAGGAGTCTGCACCTTTTCGGGTGTCCAAATGTTTTCCAACTATATAGCCATGGCAAGATTTCTGCATTTTTTGGGCACCCAAATAAAAAACAAGATGATCTCCAACTATACTTTTATGGTATGATATATGCATTTTCTCAGTGCCCTAATTGAAAAAAAAAAGGCTCAACATGGGTTGAAGCATGAGCTTGAGATCTTCAGAACTCCCTATAGATATTGGGGAGTTCGGGCATTGGAATTCATACAGGCAGGTGCATTTATTGTTGATGTACAAGTGCATAAGATTGTTCTGTCCAAAAATGAGAAGCATGAGGACAAACCCCATACAAAGTATCGATTTGTGAATAACTCAGGCCCATCCTTTGAACCATTTAAATGGCTTGCTCCTTTAGGCGGAACCATCGGGCATTTCCAATAATATTGGAAATTTGGCATTGTTAAAACTGGTAGTGATAGAACATGGCACTATCAAAAGAAAATGTCCATAGTGATCTTGCTTCATGGTAAAATAGTAATCGAAAATTTTCATGTTCCCCATTTAGGGGTTTGGTTATAGTTGGGATACAATGTCGAAGCTCCGTTGGTTTTGTGTTGTCTTGTGTTTAGCAGACTTTTGTGCATATCTCATGGCCTCGATTATTTTCTCATGGGAACATATACCAGATGTAAGAGAAAACCAATGCCACGTGTGTTTTTTTTATATCACATTGTTTGATTTATAGGTCGATGTGTACTTCTCTATAGACCCTTGTGGGATCTCACTTGGCACCTTTTGTGTTCATGTGTTGCCTTGTGTCTTGACTTTCAATACATTTGGTGTTTACTTGGCTCTTGGTTGTATGCTTCGTTCTGGAAAATTAATGATACATTCAGGATCTTGGCGGTTTTTCTATGATCTTAAAGAATATACAAGACCTGCTTTACCTTTGAATATAAGCTCTCTGACGCAAATGTAGTATGTGGCTCATTTTAGCACTTTTCCTTGATCGATGAACTTAGCAAAATTCATCTCCAAGAATATTTTCAAATGAAAGGATATATACTATGTGAAGTCCAATGGAATTATCATATCAACCACAGAAAATTCAAATTCAAATTCGTCTTAAAATTCAAATTCGTCGTTGTTATACTTACAGTGAAGTTGACAGTACAATATTTTTACTTAAACATCCCAAAATTGATTTTCTTGTGGCTTTTGATGCTTCTCTTATGCAAACACATCCTGGAAACTATAAGCATGGCTCACTTTATCTATTCCTTGATTGAAGATTATGTTCACCTGTTTAATGCACTTCATAGTTACTGTTAAGACCATCAATGGGGCTTTCATACACCAATTATCGCTTCCGAAAATTTCCATCCCCTTTCTTTTTGCCCTCTACTTTCCCTTTCTGGTTACTTAGTCATTTTTCAGAAAATGTCTAGGTGCGCGGGTTGGTGGAGTCACGTCTTCAGATTTCCACCGATACTTCTATCTCACGAGTTCGACCGACCACTTCCCCGTTTCATATTCAACAACCTTTTTGGATCGCGGGTTCCCAGGTAGGCGGGATCAACATTGTGTTTCCATTGTTCTGACACCTGCAAACAGCACCCGGACTTCCCCGATCTACAAATTGACAAACAAATTTCCTTTTCTTTTGCAGGTTTACTTTCCCTTTCTGGTTACTTAGTCGTTTTTCCGAATGTGTCATTTTTCCGAATGTCTCATGCTTTTATATACAACACCCGAAGTTCCTCAATATACAAATTGACCGTCAAAGTCCGTCATTGTCCCATGTTCCATATTACACATTTTGCAATCAAAAGTTGGGATACATACAATTTGACCATCGAACCCTCATGTCTCTTGAGTAGAACTTGTGGCCTTGTTTTCAAGACCATCAATATTCCTTGTTTTGAGTATGTCTCATGCTTTTATATCACGAGTCCAACCAACCGCTTACCCATTGCATACTTGGCCACTATTTCCATCGTCAGTTCCTGGCCAGGCTTGCTCAACATTGTGCTTCCATTGTTCTACTACCTACAAAAAACACCTGAAATTCCACGATATACAAATTGAACGTCCAAACCCGTCATTGTGCCATGTTCTGTGTTACGGATTTTGCATTCAAAAGTTCAGAGACATAGAATTTGACCATTTTCCCCTCACGTCTCATGAGTATAACTTGTGACCCTATTTTGAAGCATGGACAACCACTTTCTATACTTGGCCATTTCTTGGAATCTCTTTCGCGGGTCCGTGGGTCGACAAAATGTGCAATGCTTAATCGCTCTTTGCCATCCCCACCACCTTCGCACTTCTTTTTAAATATGCAATTATTAAGCTTTAATGCTAATAGCTCATCGTGCAGGAACTGTTAACATTGTCATTAATGTTCGAAAGGCTAGAGAATATTTGTCATTAATATGAATTAAACCAAGATTTGTGGAGAGTTGCATTATCCTTTCCAAGTGTTCATTTCAAGCATCATGCAATCTCTTTCACGTGTTGTCTAGTTGGTGCCTTCACGAAATCTCTAATCCTTAATCGCTCTTTGCAATCACCGCCACCTTCGCACTTTTTTCTAAATATGCAATTAGTAAGCTTTAATGGTAATAGCTCATTACGCATGAACCGTGGAGATTATCATTGATCGGTGAAAGGCTCGAGGAGATCTTCCATTGATATGCATTAAACTAAGATTTGTGGAGGGCTATATTATCCCTTTTGAATGTTCATTTCAAACATCATCTGGAGAAAACAGAAATTCTCGTTAACTTATGGTAGCAGTTCGACAACAGTTCTATCCAGATACAGTAAACACCTTTGGGCATGATGACCAGAAGTTCCAGTGCTCCAGGGAATATTCTTACTACTCATCTCCCTTCGTCCAGGAGAAAAAAAGGAGATGGTCCCTTAATGCACCGAGAGATATATTTCAAGCCAAATAATTCCAAGGAAACCCCGCATGCTCAGACAGCCCACCCGCCTACGTTTATGGCTGGCGCAGAGGTTGATGTGGTCGATTTCAAGTCATAAGAAGATGATCTCATGGACAATGATACAACAATGGATGATGGAAATGTAGACGTTTTTCCCACTCCTACGTCCAAATTTAAATCAACCATAATGGGGGGCACTTCCTGGCTCGGCGATGGCGGCCCTAACAAGACCAAAAGAAGGGGTTTCATAAAAGAAACTGACGCTGAATGCAATAGCCACTTTGCAGCTCGAGATTAGGAATTACAGAGGTCCAAATTAGTTTGTTCTGGGCGAAAGTCTTTCACTGTAAGGAAATGGTCTCTTGATTCTCCCAGAGATATATTTCAAGCCAAATAATTATTCAATTGTGGGACCACTCTCCTGTTCTATGGATATACAATTAACATATTAGGGGATGAGGACCAGAACTCCCACTGGTGCAAGGCATATTCCTACTACTCATCTCCTTCCGCCCAGAATGGACTAATTTGGGCCTTTGGAATTGCTCGTGCAACTTGTATCCCTGAAGTGTTTGCCTATAAGGAGGGGGTCTCTTGGTTCCCTCCCGCCCAAAACGAATTAATTTGACCTCTCGAATTGCTCGTGCATGCTATGTCCTTGAAGTCTTCGACTGTGAGGAGGTGGTCTCTTGGTGTGTCCTAACTTTCAGTTTCGGGCTCTTTCGCTTGCCCTACAACGTTTTTCATATTCTTCCTCACGGGAAGCTTGTGAGAACTATCAATTTTACCGCGAGGATGGGTTCTTATGTCCTCCTGCATTTGAAAAATTATGGGTTGCTTTCTTGCTGGGGTGGGTCATTGGAGCGATGTTGCAGGATGTCGTGCTCTTCGCAGTGGCGGCCGCGGATTGGAAACTCTTCTTGTCGGGGCCTTTTCCCTATTATTTGTACAATTCAGTGGTGCCTTGTAATGTCTCAAGGTCGCCAGCGTCAAGAGAAGGAGTGTTGTTCACCTGCTTCAAGCCAAGGGATTATTCCACAACGGAACGACTCTCCTATTTAATTTTCACCTCAGGTCTTCCGCAAGATTTGAGATTGCGGCAGGGAACATTGACCTTCCGAGGAGAATACTGTAAGGACTTCCTAAAAAAGAGCATGGTAATGAGTTTTGTATGCATGTTGAAGAGAATCTCGATGACTCCTGCATGGTGTCCCACTAGAGGAACAACACAATATTGTATGCATGTTTCTTTTTTTCTTTTTTTTGTAGATTATGTACCTGTATTTATGACAAATACGTTCAATGTTTTGCTGCAAAGAACTCAGACTAATTTCTATGGATAGATATACACTGCCTAGTATTTTTTTTTTATGGGTTTACTATTAAAAAAAATTCCTTGGAATCTTGGTTGTTGCTTCTTTGTTGGATTTAACACCTCTTCTCATTAGCATGGTTCGATAGTCTTGTAGTTCTTGAATATTGTATTGGCTCAAGCAATTTGATCTAATATAGAACATTTAACAATTATACGACAATGCATTGTGTCGATCCCATCAGGATTCTATGGAAACAAAAATGAATGTCAAACAGTTTCAAGCCAACATTTCATTCTATTTGTAATGCAGATAGAACATAGCAAGACTAATTCACGATGCGGCAGTCGAGGCCCCGCCCTAGAAATTTTGTTTTCATCTCAACCTTGCTAAGCAAACAATTTCTTAGTTCCTTTTCGCTTCCTTGATTCCTTTACTCCAAAAGGGAACATTTTATTAGTTGTCCATCCCCTGGCCTCTATTTGAACACTTTTAACTTTATTAATGAAATTACCAAATTTCTTGTTCGCGAATAAAAAAAAAAAACTGATCTATGGTGGTTGTAGTCAAATGGGACTATGAAATCAACTACAATATAAAATTCAAGATCGTCATTGTTGTTTCTAGAGATGAAATTATTAAGCTTTAATGCTAACAACCCATCATGCAAGAAGTTTAATACTTAAGTTAATATGTCAAAGTCATGAAAGAATGTATCAAGAACACAATTACTCCCACAAGTTGCAATAAAAACAAATCTTCAACAAAGCATTTGCTCACACCCTTTTTAATGGTACAAGCACAATATAAAATGAGTAAGTGGATAAAATATTGGACTAGAAAATGATGGTTTTGCAACAATGGGGTTTGTTTGAGACCAATTCTCGCTTACGAAAATTGCCCTCCACTTTTCTATTTTCCTACTCTTTTATCCCCTTCTTTTGCCTCTTCTATACTTAACCAAATTCCCCTTTCTTTTTCCCCTGTAGTTTCTCTTTCTGGTTACTAATTCATTTTTTTCCGAAAATGTCTTGTTGTGTGGGTTGGCGGTTTCACGGGTTCACATTTTTATTCATGCTTTATATCGTGATTCCGACCGAGCGCTTCCCCTTTCCATACCTAGCCACTTTTTTTATCGCGGGTTCCAGCCCAGGCGGTCTCTAAATTTCACTTCGATTGTTTCGTGACCTACAAACAACACTCCAGCTTCTATGATATACAAATTTACTTCCAGACTCCCACGTCATCCCCTCTTCCATGTTACGCATTTTGCACTCAAATGTTCCGATACATACAATTTGACCGTCAGGGCCTCACGTCTCCTCGGGACCCCTTGTCACCCTATTTTGAATCTCGTCTGACCGCTTTCCACACTTGGTCATTTCTTGGAATCTCTTTCGCGGATTGTCAGGTTGGCGGGTTTAGGAAATTTCCAATTCCTAGTCTTTGTTTCCTGTGCCTGCCACCTTCAGACTTATTTCCAAGTATATGCAATAAGTATACAACTTCTCCAGAAAAACACAGAAGAGATATTGCCAGGAAATGGGATATCTATTACAGATTTTAATATATTAGCTCTTCTTTTCCCTCTTCTATACTTAACCAAATTCTCATTTATTTTTCCCCTCTACTTTCTCTTTCTAGTTACTTAGTCGTTTTTTTTCTGAAAATGTCTAATTGCGCGGGTTGGCATACTCACGGGTTCATATTTTCACTTGTGCTTTTATATCGTGACTCCAACCGACCGCTTCCCATTCCATACCTAGCCACTTTTTAGATTGTGGATTTCCGAGTAGGCAGGCTCTAGATTGCACTTCCATTGTCTAACCTGCAAACAACACCCAGACTTCCGTGATATACAAATTTGTTGCCGAACTCCCACATCATACCCTCTTCCATGATACATAGTTTGCACTCAAAAGTTCTAAGACCTGCAATTTGACCTTCGGGTCCTCACATCTCCTGGGGAACTATTGTCACCCCATTCTGAAGCATGTGCGTCTGCTTTCCATACTTGGCCATTTCTTGGAATCTCTTTCGCGGATCGTCGGGTTGGTGCATTCATGAAATCTCTAATTCCTAATCGTTGTTTCATATGCCCACCACCTTCACACTTCTTTCCAAGTATGCAATAATTGAGGTTTAATGCTAACATCTCACCATGCCTCCAGGAGATAGTCATACTAATTGTCCCTACACAACTTGTCCAGAAAAATGCAGAAAATATCCTGCCAAGTAATGGGATATCTATTACAAATATCAATATATTAGAGAAAATGAGTCCCATCGATTGTTTCCCTATTCCATACTTATCGACTTTTTCGCTTGTGGGTTCTCGGACAGGAGGAATGTACTTCCCTTGTTCCTTGACCTGCAAACAACACCCCAGCTTCCACGATATACAAATTGACGTCCAGACTCCCACATCATCCCCTCTTCCGTGTTACACATTTTTCACTCAAAAGTTTTGATACATACAATTTGATCGTCGGGGCCTCACGTCTCCTCGGGAACCCTTGTCACCCTATTTTGAAGCTTGTCTGACCACTTTCCACGCTTGGCCATTTCTTGGAATCTCTTTCGCAGATCGTCGGGTTGGTGGGTTCATAAAATTTCCAATTCCTAGTCGTTGTTTCATGTTTCTGCCACCTTCACACTTGTTTCCAAGTATATCCAATAAGTATACAACTTCTCCATAAACATGCAAAAAAGATCTTGCCAAGAAATGGGATATCTATTACAGATTTGAATATATTATCCCTTCTTTTCCCTCTTCTATACTTAACCAAATTCTCGTTTCTCTTTCTCCTCTACTTTCTCTTTCTCGTTACTTAGTCGTTTTTCTGAAAATGTCTAGTTGTGCAGGTTGGCAGACTCATGAGTTCACATTTGCACTCGTTTTTTTATATTGCGACTCCGATTGACCGCTTCCCCATTCCATACCTAGCCACTTTTTCAATCGCGGATTCCTAGGCATGCAGGCTCTAGATTGCACTTCCATTGTTCTGTGACCTGCAAACAACACCTTGATTTCCACGATATACAAATTTATTGTCGAACTCCCACATCATACCCTCTTCTGTGTTACACAGTTTGCACTCAAAATTTTCGAGACTTACAATTTGATCGTCGGGTCCTCACATCTCTTGTGGAACTATTGCCACCCCATTTTGAATCTCGTCCGTCCGCTTTCCATACTTGGCCATTTCTTTGAATCTCTTTCACGGATCGTCGGATTGGCGGGTTCACGAAATATCCAATTCCTAATCGTTGTTTCCAGTGCTCGCCACCTTCGCACTTATTTCCAAGTATGCAATAACTGAGGTTTAATGCTAACATCTCACCATGCCTCAAGGAGACATTTTTAATAATTGTCCCTACACAAATTGTCCAAAAACATTCTTAAAATATCATGCCAAGTAATGGGATATCTATTACAAATATCAATGTATTAGTGAAAACGAATTCCACTGACTTTTTCTCTTGCGGGTTCCCGAACATGCGGGTTCAAGATTGCCCTTGCATTATTCCACGACCTGCAGACAACACCCGGAATTCCGCGATATACATGCAGAAAATATCTTGCCAGGTAATGGGATATCTATTACAAATTTTAATATATTAGCTAAAACAAGTCTGACCAACCATTTACCTATTCCATACTTAGCCAATTTTTC
Organism: Picea engelmannii; assembly: GCA_009831015.1. Classification (NCBI taxonomy): domain Eukaryota; kingdom Viridiplantae; phylum Streptophyta; class Pinopsida; order Pinales; family Pinaceae; genus Picea; species Picea engelmannii. The sequence continues at coordinate 728,741 of ML777091.1, forward strand.
GATTGTGGGTTCCCGGACAGGAGGGCTCAATATTTCCCTTCCATTGTTCCATGACCTGCAAACAACACCCGAAATTCCGTAAATATACAAACCGGTCATTAGACTACCCCATCATGCCCTCTTCCGTTTTACGCCTTTTGAAGTCAAAAGTTTCGAGACATACAATCTAACCGTCGGGCCCTCACCTCTCCTGAGAATCCCCTGTAACCCTGTTTTGAAACCCATCCGACTGTTTTTCATACTTTTCCATTCCTTACTTGCTCTTCCCTGTCCCCATCACCTTCGCACTTGTTTATAATAAAAATTTGTTTATAAAAAAACACACACACACACACACACACACACACACACACACA
>ML777091.1:755249-786258 GCA_009831015.1 Picea engelmannii
CCAACAATCGACCAACCAGCAATTGCCACATCACCTTTGTACGGTCTGTACGGTCCTGCCACGTCAGACTGTACAGACAGGTACAGTCAGCATCAAACTTTTGCCTATTTGGCTTGGTGAACAGATCGCGATATCTTCTCCATACGGACTCCGTTTGAGAAAGTAAATATACCGCCGGAATCAGGAAGACGAGACGGGCGCAATGGCATTGTTTTCGTCGCATTCCGAGCATTTTGAAAATTGAGCTAAAATTTGACCCCTGGTCCAGATTTTGATCAATTCACGCATCCCCTTTTGTGCTTGCTCTCTTGTCTGGTGTCTATCCTTCTCTATGTAGGGTTTCATCCCCTCTCTCCCTCATCATTGTCTGCATGTGTATTGTTTTCCTCCTCTCCTTCCTAGGGAGGTTCTTGACCTATCTTGTTCCTTCTATCAGAAAGAAACTCGGGTTAGTCTGGGCATGTAGGAAAAATTTCCCTCTAGTACTTTGGGCTGACATTCTATAGTCAGACCATGCTTCCATTCATGGGGTGGTTGATGGTTCAACCATCGGTCCTTTCTTCATTAATTGATTCCTCCTTGGGATCTGGAGGAGGTTTATTATTCCCCAACAAGGGGAAACCTTGGGGTCATTCACATAATAGACTCTCTCTGGTTTTCCCATTTATTTTTTCTAGTGATATCATGGCCAGTACTTCAAGGCTTCACCCCCACAGTCAATCATTGGCAATCAATAATACATTGACAGTGTTCTCATGCCATAGCATGGTAATCACAATTAATGATTAATTACAAGCTAGGGGAAACAAGGGTGTTACATGCATCTCTACTATTTCTTTTTCTACCTCCTTCAAATCTTTGTCTAGATTTTTATGTCTATTTATTTCCCACACTATCACCATGAACTAAAATCCTCCTTTTCAAGAAAACTCTAGTTAAATTAAAAGGACTTGTAGATTTATTATCATGCTTCTTCATTTGTATAGTAGCATGATATGATCCTCCCCCACCTAAAATCCAAGACCTTATCCTATCTAATTCAACCATTGTGTTATTTAAAACAAAGAACCTATATGAATTCTTGAATACCCTAGCTTCTCCAGTCCAACTAGTTTTCTATGTTGGTCCAAGCTTAATCAACTCAACACCCACTAAACCTACTCCCTAAATCTTACACTTGAAACAATTTTCCATTTTGTCTAGTCTAGCTCTCTCACCCCACATCTTTGATCTATTTAAAATAAAATTTTAAGTCCTGACCAATGAGTTACAACTCTTTTCTCTTTAACAAATTCCATAGAGAAGTCTCAATATGCATGTCTCTCATCATAGGGACCATAACAATTAATAACTTATATTTTATGACCCAACTCTTTAAATATGGACTTCGTCCATATACATGAGACAATAATGTCATAAATATATATGCCTCTAATCATAGGGACCATAACAATTAATAACCGAGATTTGATGACCCAACTCTTTAAATATGGACTTCATCCATATACATAAGGCAATAATGTCATAAATAAGTAAGAATATAGATTTCTTCCACCTTGTCAAAACCCCACCTAACATTCCTACGACATCTAAGGCTAAAATTTATGAATCCTTAAGAAGCTCACCCAACCCCCCAATTATTTTTTGATTTTCTCCCATTGTTTCTTGCACCATAATCACTTCTAGCTTATGTAGATTTACTAATCAAGCTAGTGCCAATATTTTTGAGGGATTGCTAAGACCTTTGATCCTAATGGATATAAAATTGATCAACCACCCCCTCAGGGGATTGTCTTGCTTTAAGGACCTTTATAATCAACCTTTGCTTCCCTTAATGAGACTCTTTTAATTCTTTCTCCTCAGCATGGTGTAATAAGGACTTTCTCCCAATAGTTAAAGGGCCAAAATCTCTAATTCCAACCCTCCCCCCAAAGGCCTTTCACCATACATGTGTGTGTGTGTGTGTGTTTCAAACTTAGTTCCATCCCTTCGCCACCCAATCCCGATCCTATCACCTAATAACCATCATTGGTTGAAGTCCCCAACTTAGAGGATAGGATAATATCCTCCTTCCCATGGATTGATATGGACTTTATGTTCCCAAACTTGTGGATCCTACTATGCTTCTTGACTTAGTATCTCCCCTTAGGACTTGAAAATAATTCTAAAGGAGTAGGCCATGAATCTATATCCTTTACATTCATAATTAAAGAGTTTGTTGGAGGATTGATAATTGAAGGGGGTTCAAGAGACTTACCAAAAATAGAATTCACCACCTCTTCCTGCATTAGCATAAGGACTTTTGAGGATGGCACTTCCAGAGTAGAATATAACCCAACTTGAGTTTGAGACACTTCCTTCCCAGAAGCCTTTTTATCCAAATGACCCAATTTCCACCACAAATCTTGTGATTGGAGCCCATTCTAGTTGTATGCCTCCTTCACCTTCCTTGTGCATTTCCATCCAACCCTGAACCTTCAATTTTTTCTCTTGAGAAATTAGTTTTTTCCTCCAAACTCATTTGGAGAATGGAAGGGAATAGTCCTCCATTATATGCCCTTGAACATGGCAACACACACCTCTAAATGGAACATTAACATAGCCCAAAGGCTGAGAGAACATCATGCTTCCCATTATAATATCCATGCATTTTGCCAATCCTTCACTAATATCAATTCAACTAGAACCTAGGCCACCACCCTAAGAACACTTTATTTAAAGGAATATCATTGTCTAATGTTCACGCTAGATTGCTTCATATTTCCCTTAAATCCATTTATTACCATAGTTACATGGGTAATCCCAACAATTTGACCCAAATCCATATTTTTCTTGCCACCTCCGATATGGGGTCAAAATAGATCATCTAAGATTTTAACAACAAGAATGTAAAGCCCCAAAACTAATTACCCCCTAAAATATATGAGGAGTCGCCTTTAGACTTGAATAAGAACCCTATCCAACCTCTTGTTAACAAGTGAAATGTTGGTCGTACCCAATTACAGAAGCCCATATCTTTTGAACCTAAGAATTTAGGGACTATTGAGAATTATGCCTTCCATGAAAACTTCAAATCAAATCCTTACCAAAGTATTCCAAGATCTACTCCACTCTTAGATGTTCCCCTAATACCATCCTAGTCTTTGATTGCATTTGTTTCACAACTTTCTGAGCTCTCTTCACCTTTATTTGTCCAATATCACTATAATTCAGCTCTGAAACTTTCAGCCCTTCACATAACACTTCGATGTCCAAACTACTTCTAATAATACATGGCCCCAACATTGAAACTTTCAAATCAATACTTAGATTTCATTTATCTAATGACTACTCCAACTTTTTGAGTTTGCATCTCTTGAATTAAAGATATTGTGTGATTTTACAAATTCAAATAGCTTGGAGCAAAACTAAAATCCACCCTCTCATTTACTCTCCTCACATAAACTATGGTGCCATCATTTTCCATTATTGATCCAACCTCCCAAGATCTATACCCTATACTTGGTTCTTTAATTTGTTTTAGATCGAAAACATATTATTGTTTAACATTGTTGTAGGCACATCAAGTTCTACGCACCACCTCAGTAGCACATCCATTGCATTTCAACGTCGTTTTGACATATTCCATTGTGTTTCCACCTTCTTTTTTTTCCACTGAAAATTGCACATTATATTAAGATATATAATATGTTCACAATATCGAAATCATTACAACCATATTACTCTCCTTGAGTAGCCATCTCTAACCATATCAAAGAAGCTACATAGCACATCAAAGAGCCCTTCAAAAACTTGCTTGTTAGATAGTCCAAGCGTTAGACAAAATTGTTATTAAAAGATGTTTTGTCTTACATACATACCAAAAAAGCATAAAAAGACAACCTTCATACAAGTCTTCACACAAATGAGCCCACTAGTAAGACTGCTAGTACAACTTTAAAAAGAGCCTTGGTCCCTCTTGACCATACCCACTGATTGTATGCTATGGATCTTGGGTGTACAGTGAGGGCCTTTTTGGATAAAAAATTAACCTCTTGATTCTCTTCTCTGTATACATGCGAAAATGTAATAGCTGAAAAAAGCTTGAAGAGTTCCTTTATCCCGTCCTTCCAACAGTCAATTGAGATTGCCTGTAGAGATCCTTTTTCTTTAAGCCAATCAATTACTATTTTTGAATCCCCAATGACATGAAAGTCAGTGATAGAGAGTCTATGAGCCAAGGTTAGGGAAGCTCAAACACCCAATAGTTATGCTCTTGTGTTTGTTCCTCCACCACAGTTAAGAATCCACTTGTAGACTGGATGTTCATTGATTTTGATGACACCACCTAATACTATGGAGAAACTTGAAAAGAAATGATGGTTTGAGAAAATGGAACAAAATGTTGAAAAGAACAACATTTATAGGGAAGAAGGCAACAATTTGGGGATTGTTTATCTCAAAATGACACTTACAACATGGACTTTATACACTAGTAGTAAATAACCACATCTTCCACCAATCTATTTTGTAACCATGTTACATGCCATTGTATTTCATTATATATGTGGTTGAGAGTGTAGTTAGTATTTTTGTTTTCCAATTTTCACTAAATTCATTATATATTGATTATAAATATTTTAAAAAAGATTAATAACATTTTTTCTTATTTTTATTATAAATATTGAAATTAAATATATAAAAATTTACAAATATTTATATTGAATATTTTAAATATAAAAATGTATATATTAAAAAGAAAGATATTTTTTATATATCATGCAAAAGGTTTTTTTATTAATCAATAAAATATTATGCGTGGACTCAAAGGCCAAATAGTCCATGATTATTGCTATAGATTAGTTATTGTTATATAAATTTTAATTTATTTATTATGAAAGCAATGTATTTATTATTTAATTTTATATAATATAGAGATAAATATATATTATAGATAGTTAGGTGTGAGTGTTATGGTTATAATGTAAGAAGTTTCAAAGTTAAGTTTTTGGTCAACAAGCATAATAAACTTAAGTATGGTTCTAGATCAATTGAGGGTCTAATTTAGCTAATCTTATTTTGGTTTCAAAGAATCAAGAAAATCGAATTCAATTGAGTTAACTTTATTTAGATCTAAAGAAATTAAAAAAATCTAGTAAAATCCATAACCAATAACAAATATGATAAACTTAAAAGTAATTCATCAAATTTATAATAATAATATTTTTAAAATTTTATTAATATTTATAAAATAATTATATGTTTTAAATCAATCAAAGTAAAGCTTTTTAATTTTTAAAAACATGTAATTTGGAATTCCTCTGTGTGGATATTTCATTTCTACTGGTGATGGTTACTTTAATTACATATTACATTTTATGTTATTAGGTTTTGTTTGATTTGATCCTTGACACAAGTTTATTATATTATTGTTCTTTTGGGATTTTTGAAATTGTTTTTAATAATGAATTTTTAATTTGTTTATTATATATTATATTTATTTTATAAAAGAGATAAATATTTTTAAAATTTATTTTATTATTAAGAAATAAAAAAGTTTTCGTAATTAAAATCTTTTGTTTTATAAAAAAAAAAATTATTTTTTTAAATTTATTTTACTAAAAAAAATAAATTAATTTCATAGTTTAGAATTGGTAATTTTAAGATCCAAATTATTAAGAAATAATATTTAAGTTTTAAAAAATAAATTTGATTTACTTTTATTATATACTTAAGTAAATAATAGAATTTATTAATATTTTACTGATACCATTATAATAATTTATTTTAAAATTATATCAATATTATTTAATATAAATAATAATTACATAAAAAAATCTCCATACAAAGGAGTAACATATCCACCATAATTTAAACTTAAATTATTATTATAACAATTGCTCCAAATATTAAACAATTAAACTAACTTTTAATTACAAATATATATATATATATATATATATATATATATATATATTTTTAATTAAATATTATTTCCATTTTAAACAAAATTAACTCAATTATACTTATAATAGCCAAAAGAAAAATACTCAAATCACTTACCCAAAACAAAACACATAAAAATAAACAATCACTTCCTCCTTCGATGTATTTTTTTTTTAAGTCAGCACAAACGGACAACATTTTAGAATATGCCTTTTAATTAATTTTTCATTTTTCATTTGTTCAAGCTTGGGGATTATTCGAAGTATTTTGGGGACATTTTATCTTTCTATTAAATCAACTATCTTAAAAAGGTCAAAGAGTGGAAATAACTTCATTGTCTCCGCGGGGTTCTATTCCGATGTGTCGGTAATAAGTGTTTTCTTTACGTGTGGTATCTGTCTCTTTTTGGTCATATGCTTTCCAAAAGGGTGTTTCTTTTGGTCATAATAAGTGTTTTTTTACGTGTGGTATCTGTCTCTTTTAGTCATATGCTTTCCAAAAGGGTGTCTTTTTTTGGTCATATGCTTTCCAAAAGGGTGAGAAAGTTAAGAGATAAAAGATATGTACATTATGAAGTTTACTCTAAAATTGTTATAAATTAAAATGTTACAAAATCATGGTTTTTAAATTTTGAAAGAGTTTTAATACTCAATTAATATAGTTTGAGTGGGTCTAACCACATATTTTGTTTTAAAAATTTACGAGTTCAAATCTAGAGAAGAGTAGGTATGTTTATTTTTATATATCAATTTAGTGTTTAGATTGATTGTAATTTTAAATTAGATTATTATTATTATTATTATTTCTAAAATAAAGACTTTTAAACTTAATATATATATATATATATATATATATATATATTATTTTATATAGGAAACATTTATGTCAAATCCTATTTTTCTATTTGATTTTCAACCTTATACCTCTTATGAGATAAAGGGTCGGGATTCAACTTTGTTGTCTCGTAAGAATCTTATCGGTTTATCTTTTGAGTGTAGAGGCCAGGTAAATGGTCTACAGGAAGGCCGAAACACGGTTGAGGTGAAAACCATTCCCACTTGCACTCAGACAGAGGCTTTTCAAGGGGGTCGCACTCAGAGTAAGTGGGGATTTCCTAGATGCTTTGCTCGAGTGTGGAAACCAAAGAAGACAAAGCGTCAGATGGTAATGGGAGTGGACGTGGGACTTGAAGAGTCTTGCAACCTTTTTCTCTCTGCTCTGGTGGGGAGATTTTCATATCGATCGTAGTGTAAAATGCCAATCACAGAGTGTATGAAGTGCTCTTGGGAACCGCTTTTGGGTTATTCTCCTGAGCTCCTGACCCTGCGGAGAGGGTGGTTCAGTTTTGTTTTTTAGAATCCGGAAGACACGGGGATTATTTTAGAGAGATTGTGGGACTTCGGGGGCAGTAGTTTGATGCTGAAGAGGTGGCACGTTCGCTTCGACCCAACTATTGAATATTTCAGTTACCGCCACCTTTGGGTACTTCTTCTGGGTCTACCTCTCCAATTGTGGAATGTCAAAGCGCTAGAGGCGATTGGAAATGAGTTGGGTCGTTTCATCAAGGTGGATGAAACTGCTCTACAGTCACAAGATAAAATGATGGCAAAGGTACTGGTAGAAGTGGATATCCATGCTGGACTATTGGAGTCACTCAAGATAGATTGGCAGGGCCACATACTGGTCCAGAGACTGGACTACCTGGGAATACCTTTTTGATGTACTCTCTATAGGAGAACTGGACATTTGTGAAAACACTGTCATGAAGCTTTTGGGGTTTCGGATTCGGAGGACTCCATGGAGGATATGTCAAAGGACCTTTACACCATTGGTGTGGAAACGTAGGAGGCGGGGGATTTTACATCTGCGAGGGTAGAGGAAAGTCCAGAACAACCTTTTACCTCTTTTGTCGGTAAGCTAAAATATCATTGCCCTTCACTTTATTTTTCCTTATCTGCATGGGAACGAGACCATTTAAATAGTATTTTTTTTTTCGGATTTGATACCCTCGCCTGTGGTCCGTTTGGGGACTTTTTTTGAGACTGTTCCAGAGGGCTTAGATTATGTAGAATTTAGGGATGAAACTTCTTCCTTCCATGTAAATACCCAAGAGACTGTTACAATAGAGAAACCTCTTATTTTGTCTGTTGAAGGCACTAGCCTTGCCCCTGGGTATAGAGAATCATATTTTGGTGATCACACACTTGCTAGATTGATTACTTCATTGGTCCCATCTTATAGGGAGGCTACTAGTCCCATACCCATCCCGACCTATATGGGGAAGGAAGTAATGCACATAGCAGAGTCTAGTGGAGCACTTGAGGCATCCACCTGTGAAGGGGAGGATTCTGGGAAAGAGTATGCATGGTCGCGGGGCTTGGGGTATGAGTTCTCTCCTATTAAAACTAGGAGTGCTCGCAAGAAGGATGGGACTAACACAACCTTTTATGCACAACATCCATCATCAAACTATGAACATGGGGCACTTAGAGGCACGAAATCCCTTGTAAGGGCCAAATCATGATCCTCCTTTCTCTTAATATCAGAGGGGTAGGAGGAGCCCTTAAAGCGGCCTCCCTTCGTAGACTTCTTACAAAAACAAAATCGTACATTATCTTTCTACAAGAGACTCTGGTGGCTGAGGATAAGGCTAGACACTTCATGTTCTCTATTTGACCTGAGTGGATGATTTGTGTTGTTAGTTTTGTAGGGAAGTCAAGCGGACTTCTAGTGTCATGGGATCCAAAAATCTTTGAATTACTGCCATTCCTAAGTTGTGGTGGTATTTTTTTGTCAGGTACCTATATAGCTGATAAAAGGAGGATCTCTTTCTTAAATGTTTATGGTCTGTGTACATATCGTAAGCAATTCTGGGAAAAGGTGGATGGTAGGGGCATGTTAGCTCATTGTGATTTGATTGTTGCTGGGGATTTGAATTTCACTACAAATGCATAGGAGGTTTGGGGTGCCACAACCTTGTTAGATCCGCTGGCGTTATTTTTTAAAGATTTTTTTTTTTAATCAGCTTGTTGATATCCCCCCTGTGGAGGTGCTTCCTACATGGCGAAATGGCAGATTTGGAGTCGAAGAAATCTCTAAGAGGCTAGACAGGATATATGTTTCAAAGGACCTTATCTCATCGTCAGTGAGATATAGGTCTTGGGTGGATTATCCTTATATATCAGATCATGCTCCAATTCTGCTACAATTAGGAGTTAGTTCCTCGATTGTTGCTCATCCTTTCAAACTAAACCCAACCTGGTTGCGAGAAGATACATTTGATACTTTGGTTCAAGAAGTGTGGAATGATCACCCGTTCCAATAGGAAGAGAGAGCTTAGAGGAGATTAGTTGGGAAGCTTAAACAACTCAAGTTACGAGTAAAGTCCTAGTCAAAAGAAAAAATGTTTCAAGAACAATTAGCATTGGGTAAGCTTGAAGAGGAACTATAATTTCACTATAAGCAGAAGACACAGGGAGTGTTTAGTACTGCTTCAGAACTTTGTATGAAGTTTTTAGAGGTAGAGCATAATAAACATCTTCTAGCAGAAGAAGATTGGTGGCGACAAAAAAAGCAGGGCTATTTGGATCCAAAGCAACGATAAGAATACAAAAATTTTCCACTGGTTCGCAAGTCACAGAAGAAACAAAAAGCATATATGGGAGATAAAGGAAGAATCTGGTTTGGTTCACACAAGCCAGGAGGCCTTGAAGGAAGAAGCGACTAGATTCTTCAACTCTTTCATTCAGGACACAGGTCGTAATTCTATAGAGGATCATATTGCTACAGTAAGGATTTTTCCAAGGATAGTCACAGAGGAAGAAGTTGTGATTCTTGAAAATCCTTGCTCCAGTGAGGAAGTACTAGAGGTTCTAAGAGATTTTACCAAGGACAAAAGTTCAGGGTCCGACGAGTGGATTGTTGAATTCTTTATACACTTTTTCGATCTGGTGGGGAAGGATTTGCTAGATGTAGTTGAGGAATCAAGGCATTGTGGTGAGGTCATCATATCACTTAATTCTACTTTTATAACGCTAATTCCAAAAGTTAATTGTCCCAACTCCTTTGGCGATTTTTGCCCAATTTCTCTGTGTCATCTATGTTACAAAATCATTGCAAAAATTATAGCAAGAAGGACCAGACCTATCCTATCGTGTCCCTTATCCAAGGAACAGCCCAGGAATGCCTTCACAGTATAAAGGTAAAAAAATTCAAGACATCATTCTGAAGCTATATTTAAAGAAGGCATACGATTGTATAAATTGGTATTTTCTTCGATTAACACTTCTACAATGTGGTTTTGGTCTTCCTACTACAAACTGTATCATGGGTTGTGTAACCTCTGCAGCCTATGCTATTCTGATCAATGGAGAGTTGACAAAGTTCTTCCAGAGTGGAAGAGGATTAAGACAGGGTTGTCCATTGTCGCCACTACTGTTCATTCTTGTGATAAGGCCTTATCCTTTCTCTAAAAAAAGGCCAAGCAGAAGGAAAGTTGTCCCGGATAAAGGTTTCCAGATTAATTAATATCCTGCACTTTCTATTCATGGATGATGTTCTCATAATGACAAAAGCTTCGATCGAAGAGTGGAAGGAGATCAATACAATTCTAGATTTTTTTTTTGGTATGTCGAGTATGATGATTAATGTACAAAAATCCACATTTCTCCACTTTGGAGTACAACAAGGCACTCTAGAATACTTAAAAGAAATTTTCCATTTCAACTTTAAGGATCTATTTGAAGGGTTTAGATATTTGGGTTTCTTCTTAAAACCTGACAACTACAAGGTTGAGGATTGGCACTGGCTCATTTCAAAATTTGAAAAGAGGATAAATCACTCGTGTAATCATTGGCTATCCCTCGGAGGTCGCTACGTGCTTATAAAAGCAGTATTAGACATCCAACTAGTCTATTGGATGGCTTTGACACATATACCATCTACAGTTCTTAATCAGATCCACCAACTGGTTTTCTCTTTCTTATGGTCAGGAAGCAAGCATAAGCAGAGTTATCACTTATGTAGATGGGAGACAATAGCGAGGCCAAAAAAATGTGGAGGCTAGGGATTGAGAAATATTTATTGTTTCTACAGGGCATTGTCGTCAAACACACTTTGGAGAGTTTTGGTGAAGAATGGCATTTGGCACCGGGTCATAAAGGATAAGTACCTCCCTTATGGAACAGTGCCGACGTGGATAAGATCAGCTACTACAGTAATAGCTCAGGGCTCCCAAACTTGGAGAAATCTCCTTAAATCTTTACATCTTGTATTACACTGGTTAGCTTGGAGTTTGGGATCTGGACACTCCATTATTCCAGGGAAGGATATGATTCTGGGCATTGGAAAATATTCTATTTTGTTTGAAGATTTGGTAGTTACTCTCAACCAAAGAAATGTTCATTACCTATATCAAGCTAGTCGAGATCTACGCCCAGGTACAATCTGCTCAATATGGTTAGATAGTGAAGAGATGGGTCTGGAAGGTGATTTAGCTACAGAATGGAACAGGTTTAGAAGAGCACTGATTGGATCAGGGGTACAACTTATGGATAGAACTGATGAGTTAAAGTGGATGGGAGATGATAACTCAGGTAATCTTACAGTTAAAAATGTTTATAATTCCATAGCTACAAAACTGTGGAAAAAAACAATTGGAGGCTAGAGGGAAAAAATGTGGCTATGGGACTGTCCAAAAAAAATTAAACTCTTTGTCTGGCTTGCAGTAGAAAACAAAATTCTCACTTGGAAAAACCTTCAAAATAAAGGTTGGGTAGGGCCAGGTTATTTCCACCTCTGCAACAACAATCGGGAGACTGTAAAACATATGTTTGTAAACTGTCCATTCACCATTACAGTCTATGATAGAATTAAAAAAGATCAAACTCTCTCTTCAGGGTGGAATGGTTCATCGGTGAATGAATGCTTTGAAAATTGGAATGTTTAGAATCAATTATATCCAACCTTGCCAGCTTATATTTGTTGGTATATCTGGTTAGAACGAAACAATACCATCTTCGAGTCAGGGAATCCCTCCATACATAAGGTGGTTTACCAATCTTTAGGAGCGGTGGGCATATCTAGAAAAAAGGAAAAAGTTCAGATCCCCAGAACCACTACTTATGCTCTAACTAATCAAAAAATTATTGGGTAGCTTGATGGGGCAACACAACAAAATGGTGATCAAAGTGGTGCTGGTGGGGTGATAAAGATCAATGAACTTACATATTATAAATAGACTTTAAATTGTGGTCAATGAACAAATACCAGGGCTGAATTCTGGGGGTTTGGGCTTCATTAACTCTGTCATCTCATTATTAAATCACAAATTTAGTAGTACTTGGAGACTCAAAAATAGTCATTGATTGGATAAACAGGAAAGGCGCTTTACAGGTTGTCACATTAGACTATTGGAAGGATAGGATTTATGATCTCATCAAGCTCTTCAGGACTATATCCTTTGCCCATATTTTCAAAGAAGATAACCAAGAGGTCGTCTGTTTATCAAAATCGACTCTTCAAAAGAAACCAGGGAACATAACATACAATATATGGGAAGGCGGCCATGAGGGCCCCACTTTGTTTTTAAATCTATATTAGATGACAATAGGGAGTGATATCTTAGTTATAATGTTTTTGGGTAACTCCTTTTGTGTAAGCTATAGAACGAGTTCTATATGTTCCTTTCTTCTTGAGAAATGCACTTTTGGGACTCTTTGGAGATGACATAAGTAAATGTAGGGGATCTAGAAAATCTCTCTGTAATTTTGTTGGGAACAGTCCATGAAAAATCAAGGATATCTATTGTTGTAATGACTGTTAAGAGAACAACTTATATTTCTATATAAATATAATGTGAAATTTTATGTGGAAAAAATTCTTTAAATGGTAAGTTTAATTTATTTAAATATGTGCTTTACATTCTTTCTTTTATATCATTTTACGTTATAAGTTTAGAAAATCTTCCAAAGTAAGATGCAAACCATGCATTTCACAACTTTAACCACCTTTTTATTGCTATTTATGCAAAGTAGTTTACCTAGTTGCGCCCTGTATTCACATTTGAAACACATATCACATGCTCATGTCCTTCCTTACTTGCTATTTTTAAGGCAAAGCAGTGTAGTTGGATGGGCCTTCAATTCATATGTGAAACACCATACCGTGGACTGAACTACTTTAGAATGTGTATTAATGACTTTTCCATTACTCCCAGTTTTTTTTTTCAAACAGAAAAAAAAATGCTTATATTAGTGAATATAAAAAGTCTTTTACATATCGCTGTCGGAAATATTGCTTTTCCAGCTTCACAAAATAAATCTGTTCTTTTTACAATTTTCATCAAAAAACTGCCAAAACTTCTTGAATACAGACTACATGAGTATCTATCAACTATTAAAACTTCCCAGAATTCAACATGCAAAAAAGATACTAGTTCTTCATCTTTTTAAAACACTATTTTCTTAATTGATAACCAATCTTTCAAATGTCCCTGTTTGTATTTCTGTACCCTCTACATAAAATATTCCATCCTTGTCCAGTTGCAATGCTTCTTTTGAGAGTTGTTCAACTTCTTTATTAAATTCTCTGTAAATGTGTTGAGCTTTGAGTTGTTGGAACTTCCCTCTCAATACTTGTATTTTCTACATCCATGGCTGCAAAGAAACCACCTGTAGATAATTTTTGTTAGTAAACCAATCAATTATAATCTTCAAGTTCCCTACCAATTGTAACCTTGATACCTTTTTGTAGCAAGCAAAATATAATATACACAACAAGGCTAATAGTTCTCCCCTGGTATTAGTTCCTCTGCCACAATTCATCTTGAGTCTGTATGTCTCCATGACTGGACATTTTAAAAGATCTCCAACCCCACATTTATTACCCCTATCTTGAGACACACCATCAAAGAATCCCACTGCTAGATCCCAATCAATAATAGGAGGCCTATCAATCCTATTTTGCTTAAATGGTTGAGCAATTTTTAATTCACCCAAGCCTTGGAGTACTTTGTTGCACACCCTAACCGTCGATAGAGGATGGTCTTAAAAAATAACCAGATTCCTTTGTTTTCAAATCTCCCAACAAATATAACAAGGGATTTATTTACAGTTTTCCCCTTTCCTTATCCAGTTTTGAAAGCATTATATAATCTATACTCCCAACTTGCATGCATTATATTATTTTTTTCATAGACTAAAACTGCACAACCATAAATAAATAATTTTATAATACTTTTAAAAGCAAGTATTATATTCGTTATTTTTAATAATTTTATAATGTTTAACTAAACTTAGTATGTCTCTTCCATACAATGGTAAAGGGGAAATATATTTGCCATCATGTTGTGAAATTTCTTAAAATTTCTTTATTATTGTGTTTAATTTTTTAATAAAATAGATTAATTATATTTTAAAATCATTTTTTTTTTCTAAATTAAATCATTGTTTGAAAATATATAAAGTGGTTCCATTTTTTTATTGGTTTTTAATTATACAAAACTATATTATTATAATATTAAATTTTGTTATATATATAAGGGTTGGTCAATTCTTAAAATTCCACGGGATGAAAGAGTGTGTCACCTTTGTGATACTAAGAAGATTGAAGATGAAAAACACTTTCTCTTAGATTGTCCAGCCTATACCCAGATTATATCTCAATTTCGAAATATTTGTCACACTACCAACCTTCCTAACCTTTTAACTCAACAAAACTATGGTGATCTTGGAAAAAACAAAATTCTAAAGAATTGCAAGTAATCACTTACACTCTTAAGATCCGATATATCTATCTCAGTGGAAGTTATATATATATATATATATATATATATATATATATATATATATATATATATATATATATATATATATATATATATATATATATATATAAACACATTTTCTCCAATATTCCCTCCCACCCCTACCCTATATGAGGGTGAGGGTGAGGGTGGGGGTAGAGGGAAATATTAGAGAAAACATAATATGTTTTCTCTAATATTATCCCCCACCCCCATATAGGGTGGAGGGGGGGGGGATATTAAAGAAAACACTATATGGGGATGGGGGGAAATATTAGAGAAAACATAATATAGGGTGAGGGTGAGGGTGGGGGTATTAGAGAAAACATAATATGTTTTCTCTAATATTATCCCCCACCCCCAATATGTTTTCTATAATATTTCCCCCCAACCCCACCCTCATAATATGTTTTCTCTAATATAGGGCGGAGGTATTAAAGAAAACATAATATGTTTTATGTAATATTACCCCCCACCCCCAATATGTTTTCTCTAATATTACCCCCTAACCCCACCCTCATAATATGTTTTCTCTAATATTATCTCCCACCCCCACCCTCATATGAGGGTAGGGGGTAATATTAGAGAAAACATATTATGCTTTCTCTATTAGAGAAAATCTATTACCCCCAACTTCATATGAGGGAGGGGGTGCGGGGAATATTAGACAACATATTACCCCCACCCTCATAAGGGGGTCGGGGGAAATATTAAAGAAAAGAGGGGGTGGGGAGGAATATTAGACAAAACATATTACCCCCACCCTCATAAGGGGTGGGGGGTGAATATTAGAGAAAATATAATATGTTTTCTCTAATATTCCCCCCCACCCCCACATATGAGGGTGGGGCTGCGGGGGTGGGCGTGGAGGTGGGGGGTAATATTAGAGAAAACCCTAATGTTTTCTCTAATATTACCCCCCACCCCCACATATGAGGGTGGGGGTGGGAGTAATATGTTTTTTCTAATATTCCCGGGGGTGGGGGGTAATATTAGAGAAAAACATAATATGTTTTTTGGGGTAATATTAGAGAAAAAAATATTATGTTTTCTCTAATATTACCTCATAAAACATATTATGTTTTGTCTAATATTCCCCCAACCCCCTCCCTCATATGAGGGTGCAGGTAATATGTTTTGTCTAATATTCTCCCCCACCCCATCCCTCATATGACACCCGAGGGTGGGGCTTTAATATGTTTTGTCTAATATTCCCCCGCACCCCCTCCCTCATATGACACCCTCATATGAGGGTGGGGATAATATGTTTTGTCTAATATTCCCCCCACACCATCTCTCATATGAGGGTGGGGGTAGTATGTTTTCTCTAATATTCCCCCCAACACCTATATTCCCCCCACCCCTATGAGGGTGGGAGTGAGAGGTAATATTAGAGAAAACATAATATGAGGGTGGGGGTAGTATGTTTTCTCTAATATTCCCCCCAACCCCTATATTCCCCCCACCCCTATGAGGGTGGGAGTGAGAGGTAATATTAGAGAAAACATAATATGAGGGTGGGAGTGAGAGGTAATATTAGAGAAAACATAATATGAGGGTGGGAGTGGGGGAAATATTAGAGAAAATGTATAATACATTTTCTCTAATATTTCCCTCACCCTCACCCTCACCACATTTTTTCTAATAACTTAATACAATTTTTTTTCAATTAAAAAGTAATTTAATTAATAAATTTATATGGCATTGTCTAACTATTTAAAGTTTTGGTCTTCTATGTTGAAAAACCCTAACTACACTCATATTATATAGAATTAACCACTCAAATATGCACATCCAACAATTTCTAACCAAATTTCAAACAAATATAATCGAAAAATAAATAAATAAATATTTAAACTACCACAATTATAACTCTATTAATTAAACTATAGCTTTAAAAAACATCATCATCTAAATCCTTACTTCTTTAAATACTTTTAAAGACATTGGCTTCTAATTAAAGCCACCTTTTCCTTTTTGGCCTTTCAATTTATTATGGAAAAACATTCCACGAAATGGATTTTATTCTTGCTTTGTGCATTTATTTTCTGAAAGGTTGTTTCAAATATTTTATATGTTAATAAATTTCAACTTTATTAAAATAAAATAGAAAAATATATTTTAAAATGGCTGTTTCACATATTATAATAAATTTTGAGTCAAGTTATTAAAATAAAATAAGAAAAGATATTTTAAATAATTGAAAATTTAATTTTTAATATAATGTTTTATAATTTTTTTAATATATAAAATGATAATAAATAATACTTTACTTATTTTAATAATGTTAATGAATAATTAATTAATTGTGAATTAATAGATGTATTCAAATCCTTTATAATAATAATAATAATAATTTAATTTCAAGGTCACAGTCACCAAATTGGTGTATGAAACCCCCTTGTTTGAGGGACAAAGGTCCCCCTCCCCTAACTATTTGACTATTACAAAAATATACATACCTTACATCTATATCAATAAATTTATTCAAAATATTATTCAAAATTATGAAAAAAATATCTCTAAATATTTTGTTATAAAATTTTCTTTTAAATTTTTTTATGTATATTTTTTAAATATGAATTAACAACATAAAAATAAAATTATTTAATATACAATGAAATTGACAAAATAAAAATTCAAATTAAAAAAAAATCCAATATAAAATCCAAAATATAAAACTACCAATTTAATGAGTACACGGATTCCTAATCATAAAAATACATTATCATACAACTAAGAAAATCAAATTTATGTATTGAAGATCATATTTATTATTCACCCTCTTAAGATTTGATAGATCAATTCGATCTTAATAAACATCATCATCATTTTATGACTTTCCTCATCTTTGAATAAATTACTTGAGTTTTGGAACATTTACTTTTAATCCACATTGTTGTTTGGGACTTCTTTATTACTAATATCTTTAAAGTCAAAGTAAAAAAGTTGTTATTTTGAATGTTAAAAAATTTATATTATTTTTTTTCTATTTTATTGTAATTATTAAATTTAAATTTAAATAATTATTAAATTTATCAAAAAAACGATCAACTCGGCATACAAGGTACTCCTTAATAATTCAAATATTGACAATGACAAAGATCAATTTCCTTCTAATAATTAAAATATTCAAAAATGTTGAACATGACTAAGATCAATTTCCTTCCTAATAATTCAAATATTGACCATGATAAAGATAAATTTTGTTTAACTTCAATAGTTTAACATATATAATTACCTTATCAATCGAAGAAAAAAAAATAATATGTAAAACATAGAATGTATTATCATTTTTGTTTGCCCATTTAAATTCAATATTTCAACAGTCATAAGTTTTGGAAAAGAAGTTTTTTTTTTCAAACAGAAACTTTATAGTTATATTATATTATATAACTATGTTATAGTGGAAAAATATTATAAAGCATATTATATATTTAAGATTTTTTTATTTTTAAATTTTAATAAAATATACTTTATCATTTTAATAATTACAAATCAATTCTTTGAATCGACATAAAATTTAAATAACCCAAAAAATTCAAAACCCATCTAACACACCCTTCCGTTTTACATTAATTCAAAAGCCACCTTAATTTAATTCACACCTAATACCATCATCTTAAGGTGTCTAAGAAGTGAAGGACCTTCTGAAGTTATTTCACAATAATAATGTACATTCTTCATTCCATCGAATACAATATGACATCTTAGCCGAAATATGAGAAGTGACTGCTCTCACAACCAAATTGGGACACCTTCCATTTTTTTTGGTAACATATTGGAAGCTTTGTTCCCCAAGGGGTAATCCAATGAGCGAACTATAGGTAGTTTGTCTTATCACGCAGACAAATCACAATCAGAGTAAGACCACCACCTCTATTGGCTCCATCTGCACTTATTTTTATTGGGAACGCCACCAATATGTTTCCACTTAAGTAATCACGAAAAACAATGAACTCAAAACTTCCCAAAAATAACGTATGTGAATGGAGTAAGTTAAAATTGGATAATTTTATTTAAAAAATAAAAATAAAAATTTGGAAAAAAATTATTATTAAATTATAATGTAATTAATAATAATTTTTAAATAGTTAATTTTCACTAACTTAATCTATTAAAGTGTGAGTTTCATTTGCTAAGTTACCATAATTTAATACTTTTATAGGGAGTTTAATCTAAAGGAGACACTAAAAATCCAATAACATTAAGGGTTAGTGCAGCCGAATGTCATCCCTACAGGTTATAGGTACATTTCTAAAAAAAAAAAAAAAAATTTTAAATAAAAATAAGAAAAAATATTTAGAATTTTTTTTATTAAAATAAATTTATTTTTTATTTTTTAAATCTAAACTTTTTTCCACTATATTTTTAATTTTATAATTTGATTTAAGATTAATTTTGACTTTTATCAAATTATATTTATTTGTAAGTTACATAAAATTTTCAAATGAACCGAAGAATTAATGACTTCACATTTAAAAAATACATGGTCTATTTTAAAGTCTTGTTTGTCCCTATTTTGACATGGTCGTTTTATAATTTTTAAAGATATACATTATGTGTATGAGTTGTTATGTGAATGAACATGCATGATTAAGTGTGTAAAATGTTGTTAAGTGCGTTGTTTCTTACGTTTAAAAAAAAAATTGAGATTGTGAGAGGTTGGTGTGAGGGTTAATGTATATCTAAGAGAGTGTGGGCTCGAATCATTTTATTTTATTAATATATAATTTATTTTTTTAATAGTTTGGGTAAAATATTAATTTTTAAAGTTTTAATTATTTAAATTATGTGTTTAATTCGAAGAAAAAAGTTAAAAATAAAATAAAATAAATTATAACAAATTCATGTTGAAAATAAGTCAAGGTTGGTGTGAGGGTTAATGTATGTTTTCTAAGATTTTCAGGATGTGGGCGAATCTTTTTATTTTATTAATATATAATGTTGGAAAAAAAAATATTTTTTAAAATTTTGATGGTTTAAATTATGTGTTTATTTTGAAGAGAAAAGTTAAAAAATAAAAATAAAAAAATTATAACATATTTATGTGGAAAATAATGTTTTTTAATAGTTTGGTTAAAATTATTATTATTATTTTTTTTTTTTAATTTTGATTGTTTAAATTATGTGTTTATTTCGAAGATAAAAGTTAAAAAATAAATAAATAATTATAACAAATTCATATTGAAAATAAGTAATTAGAGAGAATCTAATTTTATAAATATTTGACATTAGAGTTTAATGAAAAGAAAAGGTGGGTATATGTATGAGAAAAACACAACAAAGAGTGTGGAAATCACTCTTCTTGTTACAAAATAGATGTAAGACATTATACGTTTGGGATTTCTCTTTCAAATGCTTATAATATCAATATTTTAGGGATGTGAAGTATGGGAACCAAGTACATCCTACTATAAGTTGAGTGAGTGCAAATAACCTTATTGCAAGTTGTACAGATGGCTATCCATTGGAGGTCGTTATACGCTCATTAAGGCTACCCTCCAAGGACAACCGGTTTATTGGATGACACTCGCTGCCATACCCACATCGGTCCTGGATAAACTCATAAAAATTACCTTCAACTTTCTCTGGTCGGGCAACAAGGAACAACACAAGCAACATCTCTATAATTGGAAAATCCTGGCTTCTCCAAAAAACAAGGGTGGATGGGGATTTCTAAACATTTTTAACTTCAGTAAAGCCCTGACTGCCAATTCTCTCTGGCCTGCATTGATCACAAAAGGCAAATGAAGCTTTGTGATTAAAGACAAGTATTTTCCATACACATCTGTTGCTTCTTGGCTCCGCACAGGTTCTACTCTCACAAGGGCAGCGTCTCATACTTGGAGAAATTTAGTGAAATTGGCTCACTGGATCCAGAATTGGTTATGTTGGAAGCCAGGCTCGGGACATTCCATAGTAATTGGCAAAGACTCTATTACTGGTCTCAGATCTGCATCTATTCTGTCCCCGCTTTTAATTGAACACATGAACACAAAAAACATATACTTCCTTTACCAAGCTATGTTATATAATGCACATGGATGTATGACAGGTGGCTGGAAATTGGGCCATGATTTGGCACTTCTTCCTGAGTTGACTATGGAGTGGGACGGTTACTGTCTGGAGCTCACTCGAGTGGGTATCCATCTCCAAGCAATGAAAGATCACATCCTATGGGTAGGCGCGGACAGATCGAGCCTCATCTCAGTAAAGAACATTTACATAGCTATCGGTAACACAATCTAGCTTAATAATATCTCTGGATGGCGGATGAATTTCTAGACCTGGAAACTACCATTAAAAATCAAACTCTTTAACTGGCTAGTTGCTGAAAATAAAATCCCCACCTGGGATAACCTCCAAAGGAAAGGCTGGACGAGCCCTAACCTATGCCAACTTTGTTACAAGGATGTAGAATCAGTGTCTCATCTTTTCACACAGTGCCACTTCACTCGCGAGTCTGGAATAAAATTACACTAGACCAACACATAACTACAGCTTGGACTGGGACCTCCTTACCCACTTGTCTAGACTATTGGACATCCATCGAGCGCAGCTACAAACATCTTCCACTTTTGGTTAACTGGTTTATTTGGCTAGCCAGAAACACTAAGATTTTCAAAAATAAATCCTCTATTGCAAACTTGGTCGCTTATAAAACTCTTGACTTGTTCCAAAATTGGAAAGACATTCACCCAACCATTGGGAAAAAAAATACATTAATTAGCCCTTGCATTGCTGAGGATACTCCTACAGGCTGGTTTGATGGCACAACACATCAGAGTGGAATTTTGTGTGGTGCAGGGGGTCTGATCAGAATAAGTAAAAACTCCTTTTTCAGATGGACTTTCTGTTGTGGCTTGGGAACCAACACAAGGGCTGAGCTTTTGGGGGCCAGGGCATCTCTTCACTTGGCCACAATTCTAAACATTGACCATCTACAATTGATCGGTGATTCCAGAATTATCATTGACTAGCTGTACCACATTGGAAAGCTCCACTCCACTGCTCTTCTGGCCTGGATGGACCGCATCAGAACCATACAACGCCATTTCAAGAAGCTTATTTTCACACATGCCTCCCGAGAGTTCAATAGGGAAGCAGACCTGTTATCTAAGACAACACTACAGAAAAAATCAGGCCTGATCACCTACAATCAATAGTTGGATGGCCATGAGGGCCCCACATATGTCATCAAAATATTTTAGGACTGGAGGCATTGGTCTCTGATGGGTTTTTTTTTTTTAGTATTTCATCCTTTTCAGGCGCATTTGTATCAAGCATATCTGGCTTTCTCTTGTAATCAGAATTAACTATTCCCTGTAGCTATGTTCTTTCACCTACACATTGATTGGTAGACCAATTGTAGGAGAAAGATTTTCCCTACCAATCTTTTTTCTTCTCAGTCGATGTAACTGTTGAGAGAACATATTCTATTTTATAATATAATTGAGTAATTTTTTCTCCTGGAAAAAAGTTGTATAACAGTTAAAACACCATCCCTAATGAGATACTCCTCATTCAAACATGATTACACATAATACAATTGGATGCACTAAAAAAATTCATTATGTACATATATAAAATGATAACCATGGATAAGAACAAGATTCGAGTTAAAATTTGTGAAGATGAATTAAAAAGAAAGAAGAAAACATGGACTTGACAATGCACCAAATTGTTCAAAGAGTGGGATATAGAAGAATAATGTTCAATGGAAAAAATGCACTAAAAATTTATGTACAAGAATGCTACAAGAAGGGAGAAGTGGAGAAAACACACAAAAATAAGAGAACAATACTACATAACCAACTTTAATAGAGAAAATCAGATCAAAGTGCAAAGTTACTTGAAGCTTAACATCCCATATAGTGAGAAACAAGTAATATCATCTAAGAACCAACTCCCACGTAGTGAAAAATGAAGATGAGAATAACACAAAAAGCTTTGGGAGGAAAGGCCATGTCAAGTATGTGGAAATAAGGAAATAGAAATTGAAGAATACTTTCACTATGCAAAATATCTGCAAAATAGGGAGAGGTCAAATTTGCATATAGAAATCGAAAATCAAGGTTTCTAGAGGGTCTTATGAAAGGTACATTAAAATCAATCCTATGACAAAGAAAATTATATACATAAGGAGATAGTTAAGAGTAAAGTCAAGGAGGCAACTAGTCCTTGATGTGGAATGAAAGGACCCAAATACCAAGTCCATTAAGCAACAACTCTATTTCTAGTCATTATAATTTCTTGGAAAATGATGTGCAAATTTTTAATTTCATTATAGTATATGGTCATTTGATTAATTTGGTATTTGGACTTATGTTAAGTTTCTTTCATTATCGTATATGGGTATTTGATTAATTTGATATGTGGATATATGTTAAACTTAGGAGAACCAACTTTGAAAAGTCAAACACATTTTTTTTACATCCAAAAACTTTATATTTATGGAATTTTAAATTCCAACTATTTACATAGTAATAATATATCTTAATCAAGTATTATCTAAATGTTGTTCTAGGTTTTGATCTTTTTTGTCTAAATGTTGTTTTAGGTTTTGGCCACATAAATTTAGACTAAATCACAATTTTCTACTATTTAAATTGCATTTCTAATGCATAAATCAAATATGCAGATCTAACAATTTCTCCACAAAAATAAACATAAAATATCCAACAAAAAAAACCAAAACCTAAAACATTTAGACTAAAACATTTTAATCACTAAACCAATTTAATTAATATTATAATTTATTAAAAATATATCATATTTTTTCTACAATTAAATCTATTTCACTATTAAAAGTTAAAAGTTAGTTTATTTAGTTATCATTAATATTATTAAGTATTCGAACTAATTTAATATGAACAAATATTTGATTTAAATCTCCTTAAATCAGACACACTAGTTTACAATAATGAATTTATTACAAATACTATTTTTAGAAAAACATCCCTTTTATTTTCATGTAAAATTTTACCTTAAAATTCTAACTCTATATTTAGATATGGTTACGCTTATTTCGGGAAGAACGATAGAGATTCGAGAAGGAGGATAAAGACGTTTGGCTCTTCGTAAGTTAAGGGTTGTTAAGCTTATTTATAATTAAAAAAATCAGAAGAAGAACTAATTAATGATGCCGAGTACCTTCCTGAGGAATCCGGTGTAAGAGAAACAATGGTTAGATGCTATATTTTAGGTCAACATTAATCAAAGCGCGTCTCTCTTGGATCCCGCGGAATGAACATAAATAAATCGAAAATAATTAAGGCCCAAACGCCGAGGTAAATGAAAAACGGAAAATCTACTAACGTGACAAGAAATTATTTACCTTTCCTCACTCATAAAAATGTTATATACATGTATGATAAACCTGTTGTAGGTGGGTGTTGTTTCTTCAGTGGATCTGTCTTTTGCTGATGCAGCGAAGATGGGATTCACTGATTGACTGATATATTGGATTGATTGCACGGTTGGTTTAAGAGTTCCGAGTTGAATTTTTCAGGATTCAAATGCCTGAGAGGTGTTGATAAGGGGTTCGGGGCATTAGGGGCTCAGCAGTGCAAGATTTGGTAATAAATGGGTCAGAATCTGAGCTGCAGTGTCTCCAATGAACATGCCTTCTTCTCTGCAGTCCAGCAAGGGGATTTGCAAAGGGTGGAGACTGCTCTTGAGCGAGAACCCCATTTGATCTCAGAGACTACAGTCTATGAGAAGCTGTCTCCATTGCATATTGCTGCTGCAAATGGCCAGATTGCTGTATGATTATCTTTCTGTGTTTGTGTGTTTCTAACAATGTTTCTTTATGGGTTTTGAGAATATGAATTATTGATTAGAGATGGTGGTATTGCAGGTCCTGTCATTGCTGTTGGAACGAAATTTGCATCCTGATGCCCTGAATCGCCATAAGCAGGTGGGTCTATATTCAAAATCTAAACTGAATGGGCGTTTTTCTTTTCTTTGTTTCTTTATTTATTTTTAATGGGTATCATTTGGGCTGGTTTTACTGAAGGCTGTTTGTGCTTTTCTTGTTATGGGACAGACTCCTCTGATGATGGCTGCCATGTATGGGAAGGTTTCCTGCATTGAGAGGCTTCTGCAAGCTGGTGCAAATGTATGTATGTGTTTTGTTGGAAGTTGGTTGAGTCTATTTTGGGTGCATACCTTATTTGGTGGAGTCTATTTTGTGTCTGGGGAAGTAGATTTCGTGTTTGGTAGAGTAGATTTGTGGGTGGTTTTGGTGGTTGATGGGTGTTGGATATTGGTGGGCGGTGTCCTCAGATACTGCTGTTTGACTCGTTGCATCGGAGAACTTGCTTGCACTATGCTGCGAACTATGGGCATACTAATTGCTTGGAAGCCATTCTCTCGGCTGCTCAGTCTACTCCTGTTGCAGACACTTGGTAAGTATGGATCGCTTTTCTTTTCTTTGGGCTGGATCTGATTTTTACCAATCACTTGTCACGAGTTTGATGCCTATGGAGTCATGGCTGGCAAGCACTTTTTTAAGTTTGAGTAGAGATCTCAATGACTACCCTTTGAGATCACAAGTTTTATTGGCCCTGAATACTATTTATGACAATTCCCGATTGTTTGAAGCCAAGACCTTGATCTGCTAGGGGATTGTGTGCCTACCATGGTTTCACTTTATGTTTTCTAAGATTTTGCAGGCTGGCTCTTTTTCTCTGAGACTAACATGCGCCTTTGGCTTAAATATGCAGGGGATTTGCCCGGTTTGTAAACGTGAGAGATGGGGTTGGAGCCACTTCATTACATCTTGCGGCCCGAATGAAACATGCCGGGGTTGTTCAGTTGCTGTTGAGAAATGGGGCTTTAGTTTGCGCAACCACTGGAGCTCATGGGTAAGAGATGAAGCCACCCTGTTTTGTAATTAGTTCCTTTGTGGCATTGAAACTATAGTTCACACTTGAAATTTTGCTGTTTTGTAATTTTGTTCTATCAGAACTTGAAAGGAAATTTTGTCAACTTTGCATTTCTGTTGTTTGTGACTGTATAGGCAAGATGCCTTCGGCACCAAGATTTAATCAAACCCACCAATGTTTGTATGTTTTTTTCCTTATAGGCGGCCAGGGAGCACGCCTCTGCACCTTGCTGCTCGAGGAGGTTGCTTGGATTCTGTGCGAGAATTGTTGGCTTGGGGTGCTGACCGCATTCAGCGAGATGCATCTGGGTAAGAACATCTTTAACTCTCTCTCAGGCACAACTTCATTCCCCCTGTTTACTCCCAAACTTTACTATATTTTTAGTTTGGTTATAGATAGGACTATTGTAATAGGAGAGAAAAAAAAGATTATTTACGGAGAGATTTCCATAGACTACTAATTAAAGTGTTTTGCTTGGCAGACGCATCCCGTATGCTGTAGCCCTTAAATACAAACACTCTGCCTGTGCAGCCTTACTGAATCCCAGTGCTGCAGAGCCATTGGTTTGGCCTACACCATGGAAATTCATAAGTCAACTCAATCCAGAGGCTAAGCTCTTGTTGGAAAAGGCCCTCATGGAGGCCAATCGAGCAAGGGAGAAAAATATTTTATCGGGAGCAACTTCAGTGTCTTCTTCTACTGATCAAGAAGACAGCATTGAAGATAATATTTCTGATGTGCGTTCTTGCTTCTCATCTCAAATGTCTATTGATTGGTTGGAACTTGATAGAATTAAGACACATATCAGACTCAGAAGTTGTATCGGTTTTCTGTTTTCTTCAAATGCCAAGCAATTATCATTGCAACTGATTGGTTGTCTTTGTTTTGTGCCAATCTGCAGGCTAGTGAATCTGAGATTTGCTGCATCTGCTTTGATCAATTGTGTACCATCGAGGTTCAGGACTGTGGGCATCAAATGTGTGCCCTCTGCACTCTAGCACTGTGTTGTCACAATAAACCTAATCCTACCACAGCCTATTCTCCTCCTCCAGCTTGCCCTTTCTGTCGCAGTAGCATAGCACAATTAACGGTTGTCCCTCCAAAAGAGAGCAGCACTGACACTGATTCTTCAAAAGCTAACAAGCCAAGACAATCTAAGAGTTTCAGTGAGGGGAGCAGCAGTTTCAAAGGAGTCTCAGCCAAGGGATCTTTTGGGAAGATAAGTGGAAAAGGATCTGGAAAAATTGCAGACAGCAGTGATTGGATGGAAGAGAAGCCTTGATTTATGATGCCAAATATACCAGTTGAAATTTCAACCTATGCTATGGCATTACTAGCCAATTCTTGCATTCCCATCCTTCTATACATTGCTGCCAGGATGAACATAAATCTTTTCAAAATGGATTTGGAAGCCTAGAATGCTACGTTTATTCATTCAAATCTTGTTTGATTGCGAACGGAGCAAATGGTCAGAGTTTCTTGCAAGGACCGAGTAAGTTTTGGTTCTATGGTTTGAGGGCTGCTTCATGTATGAAGGGTTGTTTAGTAGCTGTTACCGAGGTATAAATATTTACCGAGTAGGTAAATTGAATCCAAGGGAAGTTGTTTAGGATCCAGAGTTCAAACAAGAAATATGCAGACAATATTTCAATGATGACCCTGATTTGTCTGGTATTAGTTTTTGTCGTTCCATACACACCTGATCTGTGGTAAAGACCTGCCACTTTATGTTAATGTTTAAGAAGTTCTAAATACAGAAATGCAGTAGAGTACGTGAACAGTTCCTTCACTAGCATTTCACATAAGAAAAACCAATACATTGTTTTTATGGGGAGGAACATTACCTCTATCCTTCTTTGAAATTGATATCTGAATGAAGGCGTTGTGGTTTACTGTTTAGCAGGTGAACTTCTGTGGACTTGATGGGAGGCTTTTTACTGTTTTGACCTCATCTTTCAGCGATAATTTAATTCAGACGCTGCAATCTAAAAGCAGATTTCATAAATTTGATTAGAATCCCAATTAAGTGACCAGCTTCCACAGTATTTCTTTCTCTGAAGCTAACTCTTGATACCTAATTGCACCAAATCTAGTAAGAGAAATTGTTACAAACATACAACAAAACTAACAAGAGAGAGGTAGAGTAGGTGAAATAGTTCTTTCACAAGTTTATCACAGAAGAAAGACTAATACATTGTTTTTATGGGGAGGAACATTACCTATATTCTTGTTTGAAATCGATATCTAAATGAAGGCATTGTGGTTTACTATTTGGCAAATGAGCTTCTATGGACTTCATGGGAGGCTGTTCACTGTTTAACCTCGTCCTTCAGCTATAATTTACTTCAGATGTTTTAATCTAAAATCAGATTTCATAGGTTTGATCAGAATCCCAATTTCTCTTTGGGGCTTAATCTTTACACCTAATTCGCGCCAAATCTATTAAGAGAATTTGTTACAACCCGTCTTGAACAGACACCAAAACTGCCAAAGGAAGGCATCCAAAACTCTCAAGGGGTGTAACAAGATACAATTTTCTAGATGTCTTAGCGCTATTGGCTTTACTGTTCTCGAGTACAAAATATTGGGACAGAAAAAATCCTTCTAGGTTTTTATTTGTCGGACAATTGTGACACAAGTGGGAGCTGGCTTTCTTAGACTATTCACTTTAAAAATAAGCTCCCCATTCCTATGAGCCAACGCCTGTATGGTAAGGCCTCCCTGTCTTTAGGACAGGGATTAATGTGGATTAATGGATGTTCTTTGAAAGGTGGCGAGGGAGGGTGACTTGGAGGGTGTCCAGTCCGCCGGGACTGAAGTAGATAGACTCTATGAATGGGTTTCTGTTTTCTTAGCCCATTCACCATAAAATAAGCCCCCTTTGCTATTAGCCAACACTTTTGTCTTTAATTTGTAAATTGCTGTGAATATTTCACTGAAATAGTTTATTGGAACAGATCTACAAGTTTATGCAATCTGTTATTGTGTAGTGTTTTACTTGAGATTCATATTAAATGTTATTCACTTGATGTATGAAAATATTGAAATAATCGAAACTAAAATGAAAGAAGTTAAGCAAATAACACACCATCTAGACAATGAACACAAGATGTATTCTCCATCCACAATGAACACAAGATGTACCCTCAGAAAACCCAATACGGGAAAAATTCAGCAAGAAGGTGAGGCCTATGCTTTGCCTTTTTCTTCTGAATTATGAAGTGCAAATTCAAAGAAAGAGGCACTCACTATGGAGTTGCCATGTACACTGTGACCAATGTAGCTACTACAAGATCTTCTATTTCCTCTGTGCTACCTCAATGTTCCACCCCCAAATGCTTTGGTTTGCTCGACTATAGAATAATACACAATACAATAAGAATGGAACCCCTTCCTACCTTGGTGGCCCAATGTTTAACATGACCCAACGGCCATCTAGGGCTAGGTTTAGGGTTTTCACATGTCTCAAACCCCAATTACTGTTAGGGTTTTGGAACCTTTAGATTTTTCTTGAAAGTTCACACATGACTAGCTCCACATTTGTGAGTAATATGATTGATGTGGCATCCATTCGGTATCATGGTGGTCAACAAGATAGGTATCATGGTGGTCAACAAGATAGGTCAACTTTTGAGAGGCTTAACTTTTGCATACGAACTCCAATTGAGGTGATTTTTACAAACCATTGGAAAACTCTTGTTGTGTAAAGTTGCCCTAAAAAATTGCCATTTAAGGTTTCAAATGAGGTCTAAAAGATTCTAGACTCCAAATCACCAAAAAGGAACCTGCCCCTAAAATGGGTCTTACAAGCCAATAGTTCCATTTTTTCCACCCAAAAAATACCAAAATAAATGACAAATTATATAATGATCCATTCTGAATGAATGTTTATAATACAAAATTGAGTATAATTGATACTCTTTGGAAAGTGGGCTAGAGGGTGCCTAGTGAATTGAGACTGAAGCAGATAAACTTTGTGAATCCGTAGGCAACTGGTGAAAACCTCCTAAGTCGAAGGTGAAAAAGCTTCACACCAACAGGGCATCCTTTATAAGTGTCCCCCCAACCCATGTTATGTTAGAATATTGGTACCTGATGTTTTATTCTATCCTTTATAAGTCCCCTCTAGCTGCTGAGTAGTTCCAAGCCATGTTACAATGCTTGTACCTCATGTTTTATTCTATCACTTATTAATTCCCTCTAGCTGCCGTGTACTTCCAGGCCATGTTAGAATATTGGTCCCGGATGTTTTATTCTATTGGTCTTCTTGCCATGATTTTTCGCAAAGAAATCGTTTTCAAGTGCTAATCAATCTCTCAACTCCAAAGAATGTTGAAACACTTGTTAGCATAATACTGAGAATCCTATGAAATATAAAATTCGCCATAAAGTAGAGATGTAGTATGAATGCCATTGTAAAGCCCTTGTTTTGCAAAGGTAAGGGCGTTTAAGTTAATCAAAGAAGAAATCAGGGCTTATTTTAATGTAGGAGGTTATATTGTCTTCTTGAAAATTCAATTTGAAGAATTTGTAGCCACGAGAACCAACTTCCAAGTTTCAACACAGCAATGAAATTTGAAATTATAAGAAGCCAAATGTACTTCCTCTATACACACTTACAAATTTAGATTAAGCTCCATCACAGAGCATATTGGGACCTCATCACAGAACATATTAGGCCTTTTTAAGATCCCTCGCCGAATTGGAGACATTAATGTGATTCCCCACATTGTTTAAAGGTATTGTAGAAGAAAGTTTTAATGATGCAATTATCGCAGGAACTCTATTGTGAACTTGCTGGAAATAATTCTTGACTGCAATGCACTATGTAACATCATATGCTTACAAAAGCCCAAGATTCAGGCTCTTTTCTTTTAAAGGACTTTGATAACGGTTAATCAAAATGCTTTTTCTCCAGTTATGTATGTCGGAATCTGGTGATACAAAATTTCGTGGATTTGATGAATTTGGTGGTTTTAAGGTTTTTCTAAAGCTTTGGGACCATAGGCGGAAACATAAAACTGTGATAAACCATGAACAAAACCAAGCTTTTTACCCCAATCACACCAAACTAATCACAAAAAGGTGAGTTTTTGAGTAACTTTTATCCTACACCACCACCACTCGTTTAAGCCATTCCAGACTTCAACCAAAAAAGAGCTTACCAATGTACCTGACGTATATTATTGAGATAGTTTATGGCACAGTTTGACAAGAATACGAATATACATATTCGTTTAAGATCTTGAATTGAATGTGGATTCGACTAGAAATGGATGATTTCCGGAGAACTGAATTGTGGGATTTCTAGTGAGTCTTGTGAGAACTGGGTAATAGATGTTGGATAGGAAGTACTAAGTTTAAAGCAACAGCACTTGAAGTTTGTCTT
>ML777091.1:788114-798438 GCA_009831015.1 Picea engelmannii
AATGTTATTATTTTTAATTTATTAAGGTGGTAATATGTATAATATTTAGTCGTCAATTGGGAATGAGGATAATTATTATTGATTATTACTAATTCATTATCATCATTTAAAAAATTATATATTTTGAAATGATGTGGTTATGGTTTACCAAGTGTTTTGGGTTCTTGGGTTCTTGGATTGTTAACTTTTAACTAATTAAAAATATTTTAGGTCTTACTCCACACCAAAATAATAGTTTTAACTTAAATAATATTCACAAGAAAACTAGTTAAATAGTATAAAAAAAAAACTAAAAACTTGTGATTTTGTGTAACTACCTCCATCAAAATCATATGATTTATTATGACATTAACATTAAGTCCATACATTAAAACTTAATATTATCCAATTAATTTAAACATTTTGCTCAAGGAAAAATTATTAAATAATCCATTTTGATATATTTTTAAGAAATAATTTTTTATTTATTTATGATTATGAATTTCAATTTTATATTATGATAAAGTTCAATTATTAGATTTAAAAAAATTAACATTTTATATTTACAAAGGTTAAATCTATATTGTATTTCAATCATAAGAGCATAAGACGATTGAGATGGAAACAGTTCATATGAATGACGTGAAACATTGTCATTTTGTGTACAGAGGTATTTTGCAATGTTAAGTGAGATGCTTTTCTTCCATCTCGGGAATTTAATCGACTAAAAGGTTTTCTCACGAATCACGATATTTCTTTCAGTAAAGCTTATCCTTTATAAAAACACTTTTTCTGAGCTATTTTAATTGCACTAAATCTAGAGAAAGGAAGGTGTGATGATCAACTTTCAACAAATATTAAAATAACCAAAATATACCCAATATATTTTATGAAAAACATGAGAACATTACATTCACCGAATTTATAGTGTATGGGCTCGCTATTTATTACAAAATATTAATGTAATGTTTTAAAATAATATAGTTCAAAAATATTAATGTAATGTTTTAAAATAATATAGTTCAAAAATGTTGTAAAAAAACTTTAGCAATGCAATTGTTTATAGTACAAACTTCATTATAATATTATTCATCAAAGTTTTGTATGAATTGTTGGGGTTGGGCAGCTTGCAAAAACTGGTTAATTAATAGAGAAAATGAAGAAGATAAACAATCTCATGTAGTATAGTAGACAATCAAACAAAAATGGGGTGTAGTATAGTAGAGAAAGAAACAAAAATGAGGTGATGATATTTTTTATTCCTCAGCAAATGGAAAAATGGTTTACAAATCCCAAGGAGCTCGTCACGGGCTTTTACATTAATCAGGAGAGATCTCAAGTATTTCTAGGCATCTAAAAATCCAAATTCTTGAGAAACCTCTAAACAAATGTAACGACAAGGGTATGTGTTGTCACAACCCAACAATATCCACCTTGACAACAATTTATTGATACCTTGTCCAACGAATCAAACATCACCTTCCTGCAAGTCAAGAGAAGCCAAACACTACTGCAGCTTCTCTAACAACACTGGTTGCATGAACATATCTACACAGTTTGCTACGGTATGGACCACTCCACCTTAACTAAATCAACATAACTACAAACAAAATTATTGCAACCATTGTAGGTGATACATGTGCTTCTCAGATACTAAAGCACCCATTTTCATGCTCTTTATCTGGTTTTTCCATGTGTCCACTAACAACATCAATTGCGTGTGAAATATTTGAACATTTCATCACAATCATCAACCTTCCTACTACAATTGCATAAGGTACACATGTAACATCCTCATTATAATCCCTAGTTTAATTAATGTTTATGTGGATATAATATGTGGCTACGACCAAACGATGTAATATGCGAATTGCATTTCAATGTTTTAATAATAAAAATGTGATGCCAGCTACAAAGGGGACATGGACAAGAGATGGGGGTTGGATTAATCCACAAGAGAGGGGTGTCTAGGATAATGACCAAGATGGGTCCAAGGGGGGAATTAGCCATGTTTATTAAAATTTAATTCAACCCGTTTTCCTAAATTTGCTATTTGAATATGAACCCTCCCATTTCTGATTGAGTGTTCTCGAAGCCAATCATTGAATACATGTAAGAGGGTGGGTGCAAGTGGTCATATTTCGGAGTTATTGGGCACATGATGGTTGAGTACAATTAGCTTGGGGAGGAGTGTGAGTCAAGAAAGACAAGCCACAAGAGAGGAAATTCATATAAATTGCGACGACAATTTTTAGTCCGTCAAGTTTTGTGCATGGGAAGGAAGGAGAGAGAAAGAAAGAGAGGTTGGAGCTAGTGCAACCATAGAGGGTGAATTCTAGAGTAGGATGGAGCGTAACTGGAGAGAATTGGAGCTGGAAAACTGAACAGTCGGGTTGTTAGGCCTTAAGAGTGAAATCTTGTGTGAGTTGCACTAAAACAACAAGTGTTTGTTGTCGGTTGGCTTATAGTTTTCCTAGAAACAAGTTCCCTTGAGTTCCCAACTGAGAGATTCCTAGTTACCTGTGCCAGAAAGACCGTGATAAATGAATGGAACATTCCTTGGGTTATCCCTGATAAATGGATGGTACATTCCTTGGGATATCCCTAATAAATGAATGGTGCATTCCTTGGGTTGGGCAAGTCAGGAGGAAGAGAGTTGGTAGAAAAATCAGGATAGTTGTAAGAGAATATTTGTTGGATTACGAGTTTTATGAGCTGTGAGTGGACTGTGAGGGACCACACTCTTTTGTGGATTACTAGCCTCAATGCGGGGGTGACTGACTATTGAGATTTGGAACAATCAGTCTATGGTTGGGTGAAATGTCCATCCCAAGCAACTTGTTGCACAATTATTGTTTAAAGATAAATGTTTTATCTTGTACTGAGTTATTTACATGTGTTATTGTTGTGCATGAACTCGACGTAAATGAGAATGACTTATATGTTGTTGTGATGAGCGGTTTAGCTACATTTCATGTTGATTATTAACATGCTTTAGATGCATATGTTTTATGGTTATAAACAATAGCTAAATTTGTTTTAAATTAATAGTTGTAAGCTACAGGAAATCAAATAACAATAAAAGAATTACTTTAGTTAGCATAAATTTCATTTTTATGTGTATTCTGCACCGTAATGTCCCTCGATTGGGTTGAGGAACATTATATTATGGTATCAAAGCTGTAAAAAGAGAGATTTTTGCGTGGCGTGAACCAACCTAGGTGGTTGGGTACGTTACAAAGTGGTATTAAAGCTCAGTTTTCAACGCTGAGCTTGGATGGACAGAGTTAGTAGAATGCTGAAGAAAAAATTCGTAGAGAATGAATTCTGGAGTATGTTTGCAACTTGTTTTATTAAATTACTGCAGTAAAATTGAGAGAAATTTCACGGGTAATGTGAATAATTGAGTCTCTTTGGAAAATTTGAATATAAGCAAAATTAGAAAAAATGGGTATTTTTCCATACGATGACGTTGACATGACGTGGAAACCACGTGTCAACTGACGTGGTAGAAGAAAGACGTGTACTTCCATGGTGGCATGTACATGTTGGATGGGATGACAATGTTGGGTATGTGTTATATTCTTTGCACGACTAGATTTTTTTTTACCAAATTTCATGTTTGCTTTTGGGCGGTTTTTTGACACGTGGTTTTTTCGCCGATGGTTTTCTATTTTCGGTTAAGGAATTAGGGTTTTTGACCAATCCCATTCATAGTTAGAATGAAGAAATAAGTGTCTAATTACATAGCCAAATGTCTAGAATGTCAAAACGCGAAGACAAAATATATACACCCAACAGGTTTGCTACAACCATTGCCCATTTAAAAATGGAAGTGGGAAGTAGTTACAGTTGATGTTATTACTAGGCTGCCTAGAACAATGAAGCAACATGATTCCATCATGGTGGTGGAGGATAAATTGACTAAAGAAACACATTTTATTTTAGTAAAGACTACACACAAGGCAACAAATATTGCATAAATTTATATGAAGGAAGTTGTTAGGTTACATGGAGTGCCTAAGACAATAGTTTTAGAGAGAGATTCAAAGTTTACTTCAAATTTTTGGAAAGGTTTGTTCAAAGGCTTTTGAACAAATCTAAATATTAGTACAACGTATCATCCATAGTCAAATGGGAAAACATAAATGTCTAACAGGATAATTGAAGATGTGCTTAGAATGTATGTGATGGATCAACCATCAAAGTGAGAAGATTATATTCATTTAGTTGAATTTGCCTACAATACTGGGTATCAGGCCTCATTGAAGATGAGTCCATTTGAAACATTGTATGGAAGAAAATGCAACACTTCGGTGAGTTGGGATAATCCAGCAGACAAAACAATTGTTGGGATAGATTTTTTGAAGGAAATGGAAGAGAAGATGACAAGGATAAAGTAGTATTTAAAGGTTGTCCGGGACAGGCAAACAAGTTATGCAGACAAGAATAGAGTTTTCATAGATTTTAAATTAGGTGAACATGTGTTTTTGAAAGTGAAGGCAAAGAGAAGTTCACTAATATTGGGAAGTTGCTCGAAGTTGGCAGCGAGATATTATGGACCTTTTAAAATATTAGAAAAGATAGGGCCAATTACATACATACTAGCATTGCATGCATCCATGAGAGTGCACAATGTATTTCATGTATTGTTATTAAAGAATTATGTACTTGATCCTAACCACATAATTGATTGGAATGTGATCCAGGTGGAGCACGAAGGGGATTTTCGGGTGGAACCGTTACACATCCTAGACCGAAAAGTCAAGGTGCTCAAGAACAAAGCCATAGGGTTGATAAATGTTCAATGGACCTGCTATGGTATTGAATATGCTACGCGGGAGAATGAAGAAACCATGTGAGAAGAGTACCCACAAATTTTTGACAATTTTGAAGGCAGAATGCAAGACTCCATTTTGGAAAGCTAGAGTTCTAGAACCACATCTCAGAGTCTTATCCAATTGCGCTGGGGACCTTGATAAATGAATGACTCATTCATTGGATTAACCTCGATAAATGAATGGGACATCCCTTGGTTCAACCCTGATAAACGAATGGTGCATTCCTTGGGTCGACAAGTTGAGAGGAATAGGAGATTAATGGTTGGAGCTACTGCTGGAGTTGTTAAATTGCAAAATTTTTACTTTTAAGTGTTGTGATGTAAATTTGCATATATATATATATATATATATATATATATATATATATATTGTGCACCAAGGATGACACACAATTGTAGGGGAGGGGGAATGTAACATCCCCATTATAATCCCTAGTTTAATTAATGCTTATGTGGATATAATATGTGGCTATGGCCAAGCAATGTAATATGCAAATTATATTTCAATGTTTTAATAATAAAAATGTGATGTCGGTCGCTAAGAGGACATGGACAAAAGATGGGGGTTGAATTAATCCACAAGAGAGGGGAGTGTCTAGGATAATGGCCAAGAGGGGTCCAAGGGTGGAATTACCCATGTATATTAATTCAATCCATTTTCCTAAATTTGTTATTTGAATATGAACCCTCCCATTTTTGATTGAGTGTTTCCAAAGCCAATCATTGAATACATGCAAGAGGGTGGGTGAGAGTAGTCACATCCCAGAGTTATTGGGCACATGGGGGTTGAGTACAATCATCTTGTGGAAAAGTGTGAGTCAATAAAGAAAAGTCACAAGAGAGGAAATTTGTATGGGTTGGGACGATAGTTTTTAGTTAGTCAAGTTTTATGCATGTGAAGGAAGGAGAGAGAAAGAAAGAGAGTTTGAAGCTGGTGCAACCATGGAGGGTGAATTTTAGAGCAGGCTGGAGCGAAATTGGAGTGAATTGGAGCTGGAAAACTGAAGAGCCAGGTTGTCGGGCCCAAAGAGTGAACTCTCCATGAGTTGCACTAAAAAAACAAGTGTTTGTTGTTAGTTTGCTGATAGTTTTCCTAGCAGCAGGTTCCCTTTAGTTCCTAGCTGAGAGATTCCTAGCTACCTGTGCTAGAGAGACCCTGATAAATGAATGGCACATTCCTTGAGTTATCCCCGATAAAAATATGGTACATCCCTTGTCTTAACCCTAATAAACATATGGTACATCCCTTGGGTTATCCTTGATAAACGAATGGTGCATTCCTTGGGTTGGGCAGGTCAGGAGGAAGAGAACTCGTAGAAAAATCGAGATAGTTGTAGGAGATTATTAGTTGGGTTATGAGTTTTATGAGTTGCGAGTGGACTGTGAAAGACCACCCTCTTTTGTGGATTACTAACCTTAGCTCGGTGGATGATTGACTATTGATATTTGGAACAATTAATCTATGGTTGGCTTGAACATCCATCCCAAGCAATTGGTTGCACAATTCTTGATTAAAGATATGTGTTTTATCTTGTGTTGATTTATTTACATGTGTTATTGTTGTGCATGAACTCTGCGTAAGTGAGAATGACTTATATGTTGATGTAATGAGCGGTTTAGCTGCATTTCATGTTGGTTATTAGCATGCTTTAGATGCATCTTTTTTATGGTTATGGACAATAACTAAATCTGTTTTAAATTAGTAGTTGTAAGCTATAGGAAATCGACTAACAGTAAAATAATTACTTTAGTTAGCAGAAATTTCATTTTTATGTGCATTTCACACCGTAATTTCCCTCAGTTGGGCTAGAGAACGTTACATTATGGTATCAGAGTTGTAAAAAGAGAGAGTTTTGTGTGGCGTGATCCAGCCTGGGTGGATGGGTATGTTACAACACGAGACATATAAACCTTTTCTTTTTACTGTCAGGTCATAAAATTCGAAGAAAGCTTACAATGGTACGCTAAAGGGATATTTACCGGTTTCACAAAGTTCATATTGAACATTATCAGTGACAACCACAACTTACCATTTTTCCCATCTTTGTATACTTCTATGCCCAAGATTTGTTTCGTTGCCCTTGGATCCTTCACCTAAAACATCTTGACCAACTGAGCCTTTAAACTTCTGGCCTCAACCATGCTTTGCTTGCATCAAATATATCATCAACATAACACCAATATAATGAATATGCCATAAACACAATGATCATGCTCACTTATTAAGAAACTTTGACTCACCATAAAGCGATTACATATCTTGTACCATTGCTTGGTTACCTTAGGCCATACAATGATTCCTTGAGTTTGCAAACAAATATCCCTTTGCGATCCTGAACAAATTATGATTGTTCCAAGTACATATCTATGCTAATGATGACTTTGTGGACAATAGGATCAAATAATATACATCCTTTATCTCCATGACCATAACCAACAAAGATGTGTTTCCTTGACCAAATCTATCCAAGCCGACCAAACAAGCCTTCAACTCTCACCTCTAGGTTAAATTTAAATGGAGTATCCTAAGCCCTTTTACATGCTTCATTACATGCAATCCATGGGATTTAAAACCATGAACTACCAAACCATGTGCCTGAAACCATGACTCTTGACCTAAATTCCCCCCATGACCAAAACTGACCAACCTTCCCTCAAATATAGGGTATACGGGAATACTGCATGCTTCCCCCCCCCTTTATCACCTAGGTCATGTAGAATTTACCAGTGACATTTCATAAGTAGGGTATGCACTTCTAACCAAGTCTTACAGTTGCATGCCCATTTACATAACTCCACCTCGAACTTTGCATTCAAAACTTTCACCATTAGAATAAACACCAAAACTTTCAACACAAGTTTGACTAATGAACCATCGCACAACTCAAGGGTATATATTAATGGAGAATCACTCCACCCTCTTAAACTTCAAAAAATATTTGAAATATTTAATTTCTCTAAAAACAAAAACGGGTGGATTTTTTTTTTTTTAATAAAACTTTTGGAAATATATACTTCACCACCGAGAAGGGTTTCCTCCAGCAAAACTTCACGACTGCCTGCTGAATACCATCGAGTAGAAGTCCTTGATTCCCGGGAAACTGCAATCTGAACTCTTGAATATTGCAACAACCTTCTGCAGACGAGGCCCACACAACTATCGTCGATGCTCCTCATGTTGCTTCGCCTGTTGCTGCTCCAAATCCACCAGATGTTGATCCTGTCATCGCTCCAACTCCAATGTTTGTCATTTCTCCACCGTAAATAGTACCCATGCTTCCATTCCTAGTGCCACCTGCCTCACAACAAATTGCCTGTCCACCGCCACCATAGCCAACACTGCCTCCACCTTGCGTCGACCTCAGTGGATTTCTCATCGAGAAATCCTCGACTGCGAGTCGTCCAATTTCTCACACTACCAGGTGTGTTTCCTTCCTCGACCCTTTGAGCGCAGAAAAATACTCTCCTTCTCATTGGGCTCATGATTCACCAAAATCGGYAGCCACAAACCACCACTCAACCTTGCTTTGATACCACTTGTTGGGATCGAGTGACCTTAATCAACAAAGAAAATGAAGAAGATAAACAATCTCACACAACACATAAGAGAATGAAACAAAAATGKGGGCAATGATATCCMTTATTGTTTAGSGAAYRAAAAAATGGYTTACAAATCCSARGGAGMTSCTCACGAGMTTCTACATTTAACCAAGAGAGATCTCAAGCGTTTCMAAGCATTCAGAAAGCCAAACGCTTGAGAAACCTCTAAATGAATGTAACAACAAAAGTATGTGTTGTCACAACCCAACATAAACTTGTTGGAAATAAATGATCTTTGGCCACTAATAAGATCTTGGGTGTTAATAGTTTTACACTAACTTATCCAGAGGGGGGTAGGGTATGTATATCGCCTGAGTGGGCCTAATGGTTAAGAACATGTGTTTCCTCTTAAGAAGTCACAGGTTCAAATCCAGAGGGGGGTAATGAAATATCCCTGATCTGGTTGATCAAGATATTTGCTACTGTTCTACTGCTCTGGCGTGCTGATCTGATACACTGGGGGTTTCTTGATGCGTTTTAGCTGGATGATTGAGATGTTCTTCGGTTATAGTGTTTGCATGTTGGTTATTATGGTTGCATGTCGTTTATTACAAGTGCATGTTGCATAATGAAGGTTTAACAATCATAA
Organism: Picea engelmannii; assembly: GCA_009831015.1. Classification (NCBI taxonomy): domain Eukaryota; kingdom Viridiplantae; phylum Streptophyta; class Pinopsida; order Pinales; family Pinaceae; genus Picea; species Picea engelmannii. Next base: position 797,123 of record ML777091.1, read on the forward strand.
AAAGATGCATGCAATAGTATAGAATGTCAACTGCTCAATATCATGAATAATAATAGTGCATGCATGGGAATACAAATCGCCTACTGAAATATAGAGACTAGACGTCAGTCAGATCTCATGGATCTATACTGGAATACAATCAAATAACAAAAGAAATACCCATGACCGCAAGAAGACAACAAATCTGCTGCATGCACAGATAGATAGGCAAAAATGAGCGATCCCGGAGAAGTACGATAACCGCTACCAACTAGAAAACTGGATCTAAAGAATCCACCATCAGAATGAACTCGAAACTGCTCCAATCAATGTGCCTTGGCCTCTACACTGGAAATAATGTCTGACAGAACTCGGATCGGACCTCTATGGCACTAGATCTGGACCCCTAGGGGGTTTGCGCCCCTCCTTGGGCACTGAATGCACCCCAAAGGATTCCATCGTCGGAATCTACTGCTATATATCTCAAAATGATCGTCTCGTCCAATGATGAAATGGGTCGGAAGCGTTTGGCCGGATCTGATAGGAAACCCCTGCATGCAATGCCAAACGTCTGTCCGGGATGACTGCGCCCAAAATAGCTGTATGGGTCGATCTGCAAGATTCCACCGTCGGAATCTGATGATGAATGGCTCAATGGAAGCGCCCTGGCTGGATCTCTTCTGGGTCGGAGTGAATCTGCAATCGGGACCACGATCTACTGAAGATCTCTGAATCTCCAAAATGACTTGCGCCCTCCTTGACTGAGCTGCACCCTCCACAATAATCTCTCCTGAAAAGAATGGTGAAATACCTGGATGGTATCTCCGATGGGCTAGGGTGTGTCTCTCAACACCGAAACTGATCAATGGTGGTGGTTTCCTCCAGAAATCCACAAAACAGTAAGGTCAACTCTCCTCCTCCTCTCGGAAGTCTCAACATCAAATCATAACAATGCATAATGAGGAATTAGGTCAAATTCCTCTCTTTATATCTTTCCCGACCTAATTCTTCGTTGACATCACTTAACCTAGGCGCCTTCCCTCCTAAGTGATTTAATTGTCAATTAAATCGCCCCCTTAGCACCTTTTCATTCTAATTCTCCGTTGACTTAGGATTAAGTGACTTTTCCTAAGTATTTTGGCTTAATTTATCGTTTAACCTTAATTCCTCCTTATTTCTCCATCTGGTTCTCTATTTGTGCCTGACTATAGTCTACGGGAACATATAGACTACTAAGTCACTCCCTGCTGGCCTACTCTTGGGGACGGGACATCACAGTCCTCCCTTCCCGAGATTGCTTGTCCTCAAGCAACATCAATCCTGGGTGCTGCAAAATA
>ML777091.1:807220-818880 GCA_009831015.1 Picea engelmannii
TAATATTAATATTAATATTTATTATATGGATTATAATTGTTTTTTATAATATATTTATTAATATTATAAAATATAGTATAAATATTATTGTAAATTTTTGTTAAATAAATATAATTATTGGAAGGAAGTAAAGGTGTGGAATATGCTTATTACACTAATAAATGAGAGAAAAATATGTGAACAACAATTATAATACACTTTAAGAGTTGTTCTCTTAACACTAGTAATCAATACTACACTGGCCAACTCCTGAGGCCTATATCATGAAACATTTTACAATAGAGTGTCCCAAGCCATTAAATAGGTTTCATGATATGAAAAACCATGAGAAAATACCATGGGTTACCCAATACCATGGGCCTATAACCCACCAACTTAAGATGTGCAAGATTTAAATCTAATAGATTTGTCAATTCTGTACTTGATCTTAGTAGGTCCATGCATCTAAGTGGTAGATCTATCCACAAATCCATGCTTCTCCATTCATGTTCCAGGGGAAAGCCACATGCTTCAAGCTCACTCTCTATTTAATGTTTTGTCATGCTTACCATTTCCTTGCAACAAGATTTCCTTATGCTCAAGCTCCCACTCAAAATAAGACCAGAGCAAAAAAAACTTATCCTTAACACGTTTAATTTGAGGTGATCAAGCTCTAATACCAAATCTAAAACCCAACAAAGTGAGAGAAGTAACATCAACAATCACACAACGATCAAAAAATGCACACAACGATCACAAAATGCACACTAGATTTTTACCCAAGTCAAGATTAATCCAACATTTTCCCCTTTAAACTTGACACGAGATAACTAATTTTTACCGAAGCCAGGATTAAACCAACATTTGCCCCTTTAAACTTGACATGAGATAATTAATTTTTACTCAAGTCAATATTAACCCAACATTTGCCCCTTTAAACTTGACATGAGATAACCACCTAGCCCCTCAAAGTTTATTAACCCAGTATCCAAGAATATAACATGCTTGGATTAGTCTTTACACTGGTGATTAGTCAAATGAGGGGTATGCATGCCAAAATAGGTCTTACAACCATATACCTATTTACTTGTGATTAACTTACAACTCCAAAATAAATGCTTACAATTGCATGGTTGGGCATGTGATGCTCAAATAATCTACCTGCTTCATTATATGCATACCATCTACTCCAAATACAATTAGTCTAATCAAGCATACTCCTTAACGAAGTTCTTATTTTTCCTCTCTACATCCATGTGTTTACCACGATTGCTAGAGAGTCCAGCTTTTCTTTGCTCTAATACTAAATGTGAAAACTAAGAGAAATAACTCACACATCCAGATAACATTTACCGTGGAAACTCTCATAGCACAAGTATTTGGCAGCAAGCAAACCACTTAATTTATTTTACAATAAAAATTTCAAACCTTTAAATAAGCTTTGCCACATGTTAATACTACCCATTAATAAATAATTAATAATAAATTTATCATTAATAAAATCAAAATTATCTTAATTATTTTATAATTTACTCAAAATTAATTTAACAATTACATATTGAATTAAATTTAATTTCAATAAAACACAATGTTTTTTTAACGTTGTATACATAGAATTTGATATGAAGAAGACTCCACATTAAGTTGATATTGTTTGCACAAAATTTTAATGTGAAGAAAAATCTGCATTAAACCATTTAAAAGATTAAAAAAAGTTGTGGTTGTAGCCACTTAGCACTAAGTATAACATGCCAATGAAATTCTAAGATGGTGTGTGTACTTTCTCTCTACTCACTTTTACAAAGTTTTATAAGTTTTTTTTCCAATAGAAAATTTGCTCAAATATATTAGTAAATATAATTTGTTTACATCTTCTTGTCCATATCGGAAATCAAGAGATAAGATAAACTATCCATACAGTATCTGAAAGATTCAAAAAAGTAATTCTCGGATATAAATCCTTACATGACTATGATCCTTGAGTCAAAAAAGAAGTATCCAGAAATATAATACTAAACTAACAGTGTTTCCATCTGTCTAAGATCCTTTTTCACAAAAAGTGAAAGAAAAATCAAAATTGGTATCCTTGTCCAAAGCAGAGACAACTATGGACTATTTCTAGAATAGGTTTAGGTGTCTCTTGGAACCTTCAGTTCCATTAACCCACTTGTAAAAAGTGATTCTTCCTTTAGGTTCTTGTAAAGCTTGCTTGGAGAGAAGATCTGCATCCTTATTATATTCTCGAAAAATGTGCTCAAAACTGATTTCTTGAAAGTGATTTATTAAATCCTTGATTCCAGGCTTCCATCCTTCGATTATACTAGCTTGCAGTCTACCTTTTTTGTTTATCCAATCTATAACTACTTTTGAATCTCCTAGAACCCGGAGTTTGTGGAAAGACAAATGTTTTGCCAACATTAAAGTTGCTCAAACTCCCAGAAGCTCTGCCTTTGTATTGGTGCCTTCCCCATAGTTGAAAAACCATCTATAAACTGATAAATCATGAGTTTTGAAAACCCCTCCCGCTACACAATGTTTGTCATTCGCTTGTGCTGCCCCATAAAAAAAAGCTACAGTTGTATCAAAGTGCTAAGAAATCAAACATGATCGTAAATGGATAAGTTTTTGTGAGGCCGTGGGACTTTTCAATGAGCAGAGTGTCTTAGTGACCACCGATAGAATTGATGGAGGTTTGTCCTCGAAAATAGCTGAATTCCTCTCTAACCATATATACCAGCAAATAAGAGCAGCTAAAATAGAGGGGACCGACTTGTCCGTTGTCCAATTTATGAGACATTCTAACAGTGTATTCCCTTCCCAGACTTTTTTGATATTTTGCCCATTTTGTATTTTTTCCCAAATTGATTTTGTAAATGTGCAATGTATGAAGAGATGGGTTATATCTTCAATATCCTTTTTTCATAATTGGCACCAACTTGGACCTTCCTAGCCTCTTTGTTGAAGATTATCTCAAATCAAAATTTTATTTTCCGCCGCCAACCATATAAATAATTTTATTTTAAGTTGGATATCCCATTTCCAATTTTTTTTCCTCCATCCACCTAAAATTGATAAGCTCTGAGTGGATAATAAAGCCATATATGCATTTTTTACTGTGAGGAATCCTGAAGAGTCTCCACCGGTCCACATCAATTTATCATCTGTATCTTTGATGGAGGCTCCTGAACCAATAAGAGCAATACGAAAATGATCCTATTCCACTGCCAAATCACCTGTAATGTCCAACTCATTGCTCCTGATCCCATATGGGAAGCTTGATCTTGTTGTCCCCAATCCTGGGAAAGAACCAAACTCTTTTTTTGTCTTAGTAATGAAATTAGATAATGAGAGAAAAATGATTTATCTCCCATCCCCAGAATTTTGTCTTTGCCAAGAACAACATGATGACCCGATCCTAGAATCCAACTCAATCAGTTTGTAATCAAGTGGACAAATTTTAAAAGACTATTCAAAATTCTTGAAGCCGTTGTCTGATGAAAAGATGTTGATATGAACCAATTTATGACTAGTAAAAGTGAGATATTTATCTTTTATTACTTTGTGCCATATCCCATCCCACATTAAAACTTGCAAGAGAGTATTGGTAGCCAAAGCTTTGTTGAAGGAGAAGATATTTCGAAATACCCATCCACCACTGTTCTTTGGTTTTGAAAGTGTCTCTCACTGGCAAAGATGATAATGGTGTGTTTCACTATTCCCATTCCAGAGAAAATTAAACATGACTTTCCTTAACTTGTTCAAAACCGAGTTGGGGATGGATGCTAGCAACATCTAGTAAACCGGTTGGCTTTCCAAAACAGATTTCAATAAAATATACCTTTTGCCCAAAGATAACCACTTATTGCACCAATGTCCTATTCTTTTTTCCACCTTTGCCAGCAACCAACTCCAGTCTTCAGCTTTATGTAACCCAGTCTTTAAAAAATAACCAAGATATTTGAAACCAAAAGTTAGATCCGAGAAGGTAAATGGAAGTATTTTCTTGAAAGGAATTAAATATGCCTCCGATAACCCCTCATATAGGACTGTAGTTTTTCTTTCATTTACCTTTAGTCCCGAAGATTTACAGAACAGTTTTATGTGTCTATCAATCTCCACCCATTCTTGCAGAGATGCACTAGTCATGATTAATACATCATCTACAAAAAATAAGTGAAGGATTTTAATGATTCTGGACACTTTTATGCCTGACAACTTCCCATCTTGTTTGCTTTCTTTTAATAAAAGGATAAGACCCTCCATAACTAGAATAAACAACAAGGGGGATAAAGGGCACCCTTGGCGTAAGCCTCTACCACTTCTGAAAAATTACGTAGCCTCCCCATTAAGTAAAACAACAAAGGACAAGGAAGAAACACAACTCATAATCCAGGTTGTCAACGGAATACCAAAACCCACTTGAATTAATATAAACCTTAATAAGTCCCAAATTATGCATTCGTAAGTTTTCTGTAGATCCAGCTTCAGTATAAGGAATTTTAAGTTTTTCTTTTTTATGCTATGTAAGCATTCATGTGCTTTTCCAATGGCATCTTGGATCTGACGACCTTTCAGAAAGCCCAACTGCTCTGCCGAAAGAGATCTGAAGAGGATATGTTTAATCCAATTTGCCATAATTTTGGATATTAATTTATAAATGAGGTTACATAAGGAAATAGGCATGAAATCCCCAAAGGTAACTAGTTTATTTAATGTTGGTATAAGGGCTAAAAAAGTAGAATTAAGACTTCTAGCAATGTAACCCATGGATCTCAATTCCTCAACCATCTCTAATAGATCCTCCCCAACCAGATTAAAGAAGTGTATAAAAAAATCAATTGTCCAGCCACCGGGCCCTGGACTTTTATCTTTCTTAAACAGTGTTAAAACCTCTTTCAATTCACCCATATTGACAGGACCATGTAGAATTCTAGCTTCCCCCTCATTAACCAAATGGGAGAAAAGGCTCACTACCCTGACCTGATCAATTGGATGTGGTTGGTCCTGTGACTTAAAGAAAATTTTAAAATATTTCACAACCTCCTCTTTTAAAGCCTCATGTCCAGTGTGTAATGTCCTTGTGTCATCTAATATCTCCCATATATGTTTTTTGTTTCTCCCGTGACTGGCAAATTGGTGAAAAAACTTCGTGTTTTGGTCACCACTATGAATCCAAATTGCTCTGCTACATTGTCTCCAAAGTTCCTCCTTTGCTTTGAGGTACTTGTTCCTTTCAAGTTCAAGGTTAATAAGGCTACTTTCCTCCTTCGGTGTCAAAGTGCCTCTCGACAAGGTCTGTAGAGAATCTTTAATCTTGTCCTCCAACTCCTCGAGATGTTTCAAATCCCGACACTTGCATTCCTTTACCCAGAGTTTAGTGTGAGCTTTCAAATCTTTCAATTTCCAGATTAATCGACGTTGTCGTCCTCCTTTAGATAAATATTTCTAATCATTCGAAACCTTAAATACAATACTATTAAAGTCCTTTTCATAAAGCTATTGAGAATTTAATTTAAAGGGGTAAGCCTTGTAGAGTGGTGTGGTCTCCACCTGTAATAATACCGAGGTGTGATCCGAGACAAATGGGTACTCCACCCGGAATCTGTAGAGGCCCACACTATTTAAAAGATCTTCAGATATTAAAATCCTATCCAACCTCTTAGCAATTGAGTCAACATCGGTTCACCCATTTTTCCAGATAGATACAATCTTATTAGGCTGGATATCAATTAACCCATGAAATTGGAAGAATGCCCTAAAGAAGCCCGCCAAGGGCCCCGAATGCGCTGACCCTCCCCAAACCTCACCAACCAAATTATTCCAAAATCTCTTACGCTCCGAACACAGAGCGTAGATATTAAGTAAATTAATTTCCCTTTTACTTGCAATACAACAACCTGTAAATAAAGTTCTATAAGTTTGATCATATAACATTAACAAATATTAATGGGATTTTTCAAACTGACGAGATGATTTGATGTGGGAAAAAGTTTTTATAATGCAATTATTTGCATTGCATATATGTTTGAAGAATATTTTTCAAGAGCTCTATGAAGAAATTATCGTTCAAGCATATAATGACTTGGAGCAAAAAGAGTCATTCACAACGGCAATTATATTGTTGAATATTATATTATTAAACAAGGTCGTATAGCAGCATTACCAATCATGGTTGTAAGATAGGTAAGTATTCATGCGTGCCTTGTACAAAAGGTTATTGAAAAAGCACTCAATGTAATACACGAGGAAAGGAATAATGGATAAGTAGATGTTGTAATAGCCAAATAAATTAAATAATGAATATAATGTCGGCAACTTCAAAATAAGAGATAAAGTTTATATATATATATATATATATATATATATATATATATATATAAAGTTTTTACATTTATAAAATTTTGATAAAGAGGGATGGAAATTTCTGATTAATAATAATAGAGATTCAACTCAATATACACTACTTCGTGGTAAGTATAATAAGTTAAAGTTTCAAGTTATTCAAATAACATAGTTTAAATACAAATAACATTGTTTAAGAGTATTTTATAAGGGTTATTTAAATCCTTCTTTTTTCAAATTATTTTGTTTGGACTCAATGATAATGGACTAGTTGTCAAGTTTTTTAAGGTCTTAGATTGAATTTTAAAGATAATCAAATTCCTTAACCTTATGGAATAATTATGGGAAAACATGTGATTGTCATAGAAATGAGACTTTTTTCTAAATTGTACTAAAGCAATCACTTAAAAAAATTAAATTGTAAATCATTACTATTAGTTTAGGTTAAAAAAAAAAAGAGTTAATCGTTATAATTGATCTAAACTTATCTTTAATTTTGAAGGACAATGATTATTGACCAAGATCTATTGGTATAGTAATATGTAATCAAGCATCTTCCCAATTTTTATTGTGTCATTTCTTATTAATGTGATTTGTTTTTTTTTAATTGCATATAAACATTTATGATCAATCTATACTCCATAGAGATTATAACTAGCAATTTTTAGTAGTGATGCAAAATAAGGTTGATAGAAAATATAGTGTAAGTTGTGTTTTAGATATACAAGAGTAATTGGAATATTTAATGAAGCAATTTGGGAATATTATAATTGTATTTGTTTAAGATTTTAAATCTTATGTGGTTTTAAATATAATTGTATAATTCCAAATCATTGAATTGTGGCATTTCTATTAGTTGAATCTTTGCATTAAAAGTAAGTTTTAAGTTTAAAACAAATACTCTTAAATATTATTTGTTTATTTTGATTGATTTAGTTTTCAAATCCTTAAAAGATCATTATTATTTTCTTTTAATTGATTTTCAAATTGTTGAAGGATCATTATAGCATTAGTTAAAGTTTCAAAGAACTAATTTTATTATTTTAATTCTTCCTTAATCAAGACAGATGGATGGCTCCTGGATATACCCATATATACATTTGGTAAAAAAAATAAAAATTAGAATATTTCATGAAATGAAACTAACCATTTAATGAAACCAAAACTAAAACTAATTCTTGGGTGGATCAATTGCAAAACGTTTTCGTAACGGCTATGGATGCACCGACCCTTGCAGTAAGGAAAAAATATCTAGGATAAGGCGAGAAGCCTTTTTGTGTTATCTTTAGTGTCATTGTAAGGGGGCTCGTTGTCAACCCACTAGGAAAGTGTTAATCGAAGATATGGTCTCATTCACAAGGATTCTTTTACTATGCCACTTATTCCAATTCCAATGTATTTTTCAACATGCAATGAAGGATTTTTAATGTGATATTTAATGATTTTTTAAATTTTTTAAAATTGTTATTCATTATGGAGAAAAAATATGTAATGAAGTATTTTTATTGTGATCGTTACTGATATTTTTAATTTTTTTAAAAAATTGTAACTCATCATCGATGAAAAATATTTGATGGAAAGAGTTTATAATTAATAATAATTACTTTTGGCAGAGAAAAATGTATAGTGTTAAAATGTTATCAATGTAAGTTAGTGTTTCGAATCTACACACAAATATAGTTGAGATAGTTAATGGCACAGTTTTACAAGAATACAAATATATGTTCGTCTAATATCTTGAATTGAATGTGGATTTGAATAGAAATGGACGATTTCCGGATAACTGAATTGTGGGATTTCTACTAACTGAATCTTGTGAGACGTGGGTAATATGTCGTATAGGAAGTTCTAAGTTGAAAGCAACAGCACTTGAAGTTTGTCTCCGTTGAATTGGTTTCCCAACTTCTAAAAGATCACTGTCACACGCCCTAATTCAAGCTTCGTAGAACTTGCATTATTATTTCAGTTTTTCGGCAGTGTTTGAATGCGTTTGCTTTTGTCTCAATTGAATCGTTTTTCTGGCTTTTGATGGATGGTTGTCACTTTACTTTTACTTAATGTATAATATATTTCTCTTATTTGTCTCATCTCCATTTTTTTTGGTGGAAAAATTTCTCTATTATATTGATACAATGTATTTTCTAAACAGATAATTACAAAACAGCTGAATAGAATGTCGATGAAGATAAGAAGAGGTTTTCTTCTATAATGGCCTCTCGACCAATAGTGGGAAGAAAGCTCAAAGATGGAAGATTGCCCAGAAATGAACAGGAGGGCACTGTAGAAAGGAGGGATACATAACTCTGCTAGATCAAGTAAGAGAGAGAAAGTGCAATGAAGATGATAAAAAATCTTGACTTATGCAGCCACAAAGAAGGTGAAGTAGGAGTTAGAAGAGTGATAGGAAATGAGTTGGGCCCTCATGCCCATCAATTATGTGATTAAAAGATATGATACCCACTTTTTTTTAAAGAGCCGCCTTTGAAAGTTGATCTGCAAGAATGTTGTGCTCTCAATAGATGTGAAAGTAGTTGAGGTTTTTGAAAGCTAGTTGGAGGTGTTTGATTCTGTCTTTCCAAGCTGTGAGAGTAATAGCTTGAAGATCATTTATGTTGTTTAACCACTCGATGATGGTCTTGGAGTCCCCGAGGATATGGAGGGAGTCAATATGCAGTCTGGAGTCTAAAAATAGTGTGGCCTAGGCACCCAATAGTTCTGCCCTGGTGTTGGTGCCCAGACCACAGTTGAAAGTCCATTTATAGATAGAATTTTTTGTAATCCTGATTAGACCCCGTGCGCCACTCTGCTCGCCATTTGATTGTGCAGCACCATCAAACCAACCAGTTGGTATGTCCTCTAAGTCTGGAAACTTCTTGCTGCTCCATGGTCTTGTTTTGTTGAAGTGAAGCTCATTCCAAATTTTGAGAAAGCTTAGAGTATTGTGGACTGTTGCGTTGATAGAAGGAAGTCCATTTTCAAAGATTGTATGATTCCAAATCAACCAGATTGACCATGAAGTCAGTGATGGAAGATGTAAATGAGTGTGTTCTCGGAGCGTCCAATGGTCAAAACAATCAAAGAGATTTATCCCATACCACTTAGTTTTAATATTGAGAGTCCGATAGATGTGGGCCCAAACATTCCTGGTGAATGCACAGTGAATAAAGAGGTGGTTTGCAGTTTCTGCGTCTAAATGGCACAAGTGGCAATAGTTGGGACCATACCACCCTTTTTTCTGGAGAGTGCCCTAGGTGTTTAATTTGTAAGCTGCCATAAGCCAAGTAAATAATTTTATTTTAATTGGGAGATGCCAGGACAAAAAATGAAATCTCCAGTCTTTGATGTTCGAGTGCCAAAGGGTGTTTGGAATATCTGTATAAAAATTGTGTGTAGTAATATGACCAGTGTGATCGCCCCCAATCCATTGTAGTGTGTCTGCCAAATCAGTCAGATGTATGCCCGAGAGTGTAAGGGCCATGCAAAAATTGTTCCATATAGAAGCAAGTTCGGATCCGAGACCAAGAGTGGCGCTGCTAATCCAGTAGTCTGGAGAGTGCGCAGAGTTTGATCGGGCTCTGGCTTGATATAGGAAACATATATTATTTGTGTGAAGTTGTGTGACCAGTTCTGGTGTGAGGAGTGATGAATCACCTAGACCAAGAATTCGATCACGCCCAAGTTCGATGGAGGAGCATGTTCCTGGAGACCAGCATAGCCGACGAGAAATCAATGTTTTCGATTTTGATAAGTTCCTCCAAATGTAGGATGAGGATGTAGCAGTCCTGTTGATGCCAATCTTAGAATGAAGCCAGGTGTTGACAGAGAGGCGCCTAAGGTATTTTTCCATAATAATTGAGTGCCATATGCCTGGGATTGTCAAGACACGCCAGAGTGAGGAGGCCGCGAGTGCAGAGATGAAATGATGTAAATTCTGAAGCCCCCAACCAACTTTAATTTTTGGTTTGGCCAGTGATTGCCAGTTGTAGAGGTGTTGGCGAGGGTGGCCAATGCAACTTGACCAAAGAAAATTATAGAAGAGTTTGCGAAGGGTATTCAACACTGTGGCTAGTATAGCTACAAGAGCCATCCAGTACACAAGTTTCCCTTCAAGCATTGCTTTTATGAGAGTGAATCTGCCACCCAGGGAGAGCCACCGCGTGCACCAGTGGCCTGTCCTATTTTGGACTTTTTTAATAAGCCAATTCCAGTCTACTGATTTGTAGGAATCTGTTTTTAAAAAATAGTACAGATAGGTTAGACCATATGAAAGTTGTGTGAAAGAGTAGGGGAAGATACCTTTAAGTTGATCCAGAGATTGATGGTGTAAATTGGCGAAATGGAAAGTCGATTTGTCCCAATTGATGGATAAGCCCGATGCTCTGCATAAGAGATGTAGGATCTCTTTTATCACTTGCCATTCATGGATGGAGTCAGTCGACATGATGAAGACATCATCGGCAAAAAGGAGATGTAGAATCTTGATGGTCCTGGAGGCTTTTATTCCAGTGATCTTGCCTTCCGCTTGGTTGGATTTGAGAAGTAGACTCAAAGCTTCCATGGCCAGGATGAAAAGCAGAGGGGAGAGAGGGCAACCCTGTAGCAGACCTCTGCCAATGCGGAAGAAAGGAGAGGGTCCGCCATTAACCAGAATGGCAAGATTAGCAGAAGTCACACAACGCATGATCCACTTTATCAAAGCATGGTTGAATCTGGTCTGAATCAAAATCAAGCGAAGGAAATCCTAGTCGATGGAATCAAAAGCTTTCTTGAGATCCAACTTTAAGATGAGCACCTTTTGTTTTTTGTGTTTGATGCTATGTAAGCATTCCTAGGTGGTGCCAATAACATCAAGGATCTGACGACCTTTTAAAAACCCCAGCTATTCTTGAGTTAGAAAGCGAGAGAGAATAGGCTTTACCCTGGTTGCAATAATTTTGGAGATGAATTTATATCAAAGGTTGCAGAGGGCAATAGGTTTGTAGTCGCCAAATGTAGTGGGAGAGGTTACTTTGGGGATAAGTGTGAGAAATGTCGAGTTTAGTGCTCCAACCAATTTTCCACTTACTTTGTTATTTCAATTTAAGCAACAAAAAATAGCTATTTTTTCTAAATTTACATCTCCAAATTTAAACCCAAAAACCAAAAGGTAAAACGTTTAGCCAACCTGGCGTTGAATGCGTTGACCGTCACAATTAGGACGATGGACATGTAAAGTGATGCAAGAACAATCATGTGCTATCTTTGGTAACATAAGGGGATTAAAGTAGGGAATTACTTGGGCAGTGCAGACCAAATATTTGGTCCTTCTCAACAAATCATCGAGTAGTTTCGACGAAAGA
>ML777091.1:912442-938109 GCA_009831015.1 Picea engelmannii
AGCAACGATGAACCATTCTTTGTTCTGCTCATCTGGGATCTTAAAAGTCAATCGACCTATTAGGGTCTTGAATCTCTGATCGAACTCCCAAACAGGTTCGGCTACCTTTTGTTTGATCTCCTTCAACTTAGTAATACACTGTGACTCCGAATTAGGTTTTTTAAACTCTGCAACTAACACGTTCTTGATCTCATTTAGTGGCTTAGGCTACGCAAGTCCTTGGACAAGCTTCATGTACCAGATCATGCGATCCCTCAATGTAGTGCTAAACTGGTTTCTTTTAACAACTTCATCGATAATATTTTTAATGTTCCATATAGCCTCGCACAGGAACCAATGCTGATTAGGATCTTTAGATCCATCTCTTTTAAAGATAGGGAGCCTCATCTTGTCTTCCATAGAGTTTCCTAGGTTTCCTGTTTGAGTAGATGTTGAACTACTAGTAATAGTAGTCTGCGGATTCTGGTGATTTAGAATATTATGATTACTTAGCATTTTTGAAATAACAGAAGGATTGATATTACTTACTTTAGTGGTTTGCGTGGTTCCTGATGTTTTTGGCTTGTTCTGGCAAAGTTCTTCAGCTTCCTCTTCCTCTGCTCTGGTGGGTTTTGAATTTTCTTCGTCTGTCAGATCTGCCTCTTCTCCACTGTAGAAACGCTCATCTCCGTAGTTTTGCTTGAAAAGGTTCTCAAGGTGAACCCCTCGAAATACTTTCCCACTGCGTGTATGCCCAACTTCTGTGTCAATGTTGCAATTCGAATTCTTGAACATTAGCCTTTTCGGATCCAACCAAACTACTGTATATTCAAGACGTTCTTTTCATGCAACAACATCTTGATTCTCTTCAAAAATTGTAAAACTTTTCCTCTGGGTCCTTTGAAGAAGTATCTCTCGGCCTGGCTATATGATTTTGTTCTATCAACAAAAAATTCATTGATATACCCTCCAATGGTACTATCGAACCAGTGATCTACAACCCTTGATACAACGCTGTTGACTCTCTTAACCTTCTTAATCAACTCTGACGTCTAGACCACAGGAGATCTAGATCTGATCTCGAACTGGGTATCGACTAACCTAGCTAACCACTCATATAGCTCTTGATGGATTCCTCCAAAGAAGATCTCATGAATATCGGTGAAGATGTGTCTATGCAACCAACCTTCAATACTTAGCTTAGGGTTCTTGTTTTGGGCTTCAAAGAAGTCCCTCTCTTGATCCTCTATTCACTTTTGAATCTCTGTCTTCGATGGGAACCACCTTGACATTCCCTTACATAGATTCTTGTCCCGACAACAGAACCATTTGTTGGCACAGGGGCAGACCCGAGGTTCACTCTAAGAGCGCACCAACAAGCCCTAGCTACTAGCCCTTTCGGCAACACCTGCGAAGCAGATGTAGTCTCACCCGAAGCAGCTAAGAGGGGGGGTTGTAGGACAGGAATGTCTACAACTAGGGGAATATCAAGTGGATCTATCACAACAACAATACAACATTCATATATCACTTATCAACTAGGTCTATCCTACGTAGCTATAGATCTGATCTAACATAAGACTGCAAATAACAATATAACAATGATAGAGATCCAGGCATCAATCACACATACGACATAAAATATACGTGGTTCACCCTCTCTCTAGTGTTATGTCCATAGAACTGTTCTTATGATTTCTTAAGGTAAAGAATATAGTTCTTATCCGTGCTCTCAGCTAGCAGATCTTCTTTCTTCTCTCTCTTTCTCTCCCCTTCCTACACACCCAGCTGCAGGACTTGACCTTCGCACACAACTGGAGATCTCACAATACAATCCTCTCCCTCCACAATAGAGCTATAACAACAATATCATACCAATACTGAATGACCAACCCCACCCAGGTCCTCTTGACCTTTATTTATACATTAGAATCTCTCACCAACAACCTTAGGTCAAAACCTAGGTGTCAAAACCCTAGATACCAAAATCCTAGGTGTCTAAAACCCTAGGTCAACTTGAGCCCCTTTTTCCGAGCTTCACCAGCCTGTCTTTCCTTCTTCATCACGCGGTGCTCCAAAGCATCCAATGATGGCTTTCTCTGCTTGCTGAGTTGTCCACGATCCTTCTTCCTTGTTGATCTTTCATCCCTGATCTCCTCATCCAACGACTTGCTTTTCCACACTTCGCTCCATCTTTCCTGCTCTTTTGCTCACTTCGACTCAGTGATAGTTATTGTGTCTCCCGCAAAGATCGCCTTTTACCTTTCCTTCCTTGTTCTTCGCTTCCTTCCATAACCAAGGGCCAACACCAGGCCTTGCGAGATTGCCACAATTGATGTGATTCCATTGACTTAGAGGTTGCCTATACTTGAGAGGGCACCTTTTTTGGCTTCTGCATCTGCTGGTGCATTCATATTTCGGAGAACATGGAATAATTGATAGGTTCTCAACCTTTCCAGTAGTAGGTGGAATTTCTTCAGTATGTGCTGGAGTTTTTCTTGGATTATGAGTTTGGATTTTTACTGATATCCTATTTCAACCCTTGCTTTGTGTTTGTTTTTTCTCTGTGTTTGTTTCTACTCCCAATCCCCAGGCGTAGCATAGTTCTAGCTGTCCATTTGGGTTTACTAGGACCCCTCCTCCACCTGCCACCCCGTGGTTTCCTTTGGAGGTCCCATCGAAGAACAATATATGTGTGCTTCTTTGTCTTTTCCATTCCTCAAATTCCTCCTCTTTCATCCAAATTTCCCAAGTTTCCTGTCTTGACTCGCTGCCTTCTTGCTGTGGTCAATCCTTGATATTCAATCTTTTAATCCATTGCTCCTCTTCCGGATCTAGGACTCTCGAGTTCTTTACTTTGCAGAAGTAAGGGGCACTTTTTCCAAATACGTCCTTTATCTTAGCTGCAAATTGTGTTGGGTTATTCTTGGATTTCCTGAATAATCTGTTGTTTCGCTCCAGCCAGATCTTCCATAGGATGAATTTTGGAAGTGTTCTCCAGATGGTGGATAGCTGGGATTTTTTCATGACCTGGAAAGGACATAGGGATCTCTAGTTTCAGAGTAGAGTGTTGGTCTCTTGAGGCATATCGACTGTTCTTGGCTTCAGTCCAAGGGCCAATTGCCAGACCTCTTTAGTGTATGGGCATTGCAAGAGCAGATGGTCTAATGTTTCCTCTTCTTGTATGCAGAGTGTACATCTGGATGGGCCTTCCCACCCTCTCCTTCACAAATTTTTTCCAGTTAGAATGCTCCTATGGGCCAGGGTCCATACAAACATATAAGCCTAGATGGATTTCCAGATTGTAGGGTCTGGTGGGACATGAGGAACAACTATAAGGATTTTATACACTGTTGTTGTTGTGTAGGTTCCGAAGAGTGATCCCCAACCCCTCTTATCTTTTTTCCTTTCTTTTATATTGGATTTCCCTTGTAAATAACCCATCAAAGTATTCCATTCCCCTTACAGATTTTGAGGCCTGTTGTTGGCTTCCCACCTAAGCCAAGTTTTTCCCACACCTTCACTCTAGACCGAGATGTCCCAAAGAGTGGTTAGATGCTAGGCTCACATCTAGGATTTTAGCCAGTCTAATCCTTCCATCAAACTTAAAGGCGGGTCGTCCAGTACTAAGTCTTCCCAAACATTAATTTTCTTTCCGTTCCTGGGTATCCAGGCGAGGTTAAGCCTGAAGAGCCTCAATGATTTTAGACACAAATTAAATATAGGTGAACCTTTTTCTGTGGTTGCAAGTCGATCCAGATATTTTGTTCTCAGGCCTCAAAAGTACTTCTTCTAGATCACTTTTTTTCTCCAAGTGTGTTTCCCCGAAACAAGGTTCCATAGCATCTTGGCTCCTAGAGCAAGGTTTTGGGAGTTTATGTCTTTGAATTGGAGGCCTCCTTATGATGTTGGCTTGGTTACTTTCACCCATCTTATTAGGTGCAACTTCCTCCCATTTTGCTTCCCTCCTTCCCACAAGAACTGTCTGAATAAAGCTTCAATTTTATGAATCATGGTGGCTGGGGCTAGTAACTTGAGCATTGATAGATCAGGATGCTTGCTAATACCTCTTTGGTGAGAACAACTTTACTAGTGAGGTTTAACCAATTTTATCCCCAAGATTTAATTATTTCTTTTAACTTGTCTATCAGTGGGAGCCATTGAGACGCCTTTGGCTTGGTCTTGAAAATTGGTACTTCCAGCTATTTAAAAGATTCCCAATTGGTGTAGCTTTCCATTCCTAGGAATCTTGATATCTCCAGCATTACCCTTGGAGAGGTGTTCCATCCGTAGATCTTACTTTTGGGCAGGCTTATTTCGCTTCCTGAGATCTCATTGTAAGTGTCCAGCTCCACTTTAAACTTCCTCGTTGTCTGCACACTTGCTGCTCCCAACAGTAAGGTATCATCCGAGAATTGGGCATGGTTGATGTCTCTTACCCCTGGGGCTATTCTCAGGCCCTAGAGATTGTTATGAATCTGACAGTGATCAAGTTGGAAGCTGAGCACAGAGGCTTGAATTGCGTAGAGAAGCGAGGAGAGGGGACAACCTTGCCAAAGGCCCCTAGAAGCTTGAAAGAACTTTGTTGCTCGACCATTTATCCAATTTATAAAGGTTGGAGCAAAGCCAAAGTTTCCCATGACTTTAAACAAGAATTTATCCCTGACTCTATCAAACGTGTTTGCGAGATCGAGCTTTATAATCATACCTTTGTCTTTTCTTTGAATGCTTGAGTGTAGCACTTTCTGAACCAGAATGATGTTATCCACTATATGTCGTCCTTTGATGAACCCGCCTTGGTTTTCTGGGATGATAGCAGGGAGGATTTTTTTTAGTCCGTTGGCTATAATTTTTATGATTAATTTGTAGCTTGTGTTGCATAGAGAGATTGGCAAGAATATTCCAAAACTTATTGCTCTCTTTTCTTTTAGAATGAGAGCTAGGAAGGACGAATTTGTTCCTCCTCCTATCTTGCTGCAATTCTGAGATTTCCGGACCAATTTTATTAGATCTGATTTTATTATATCCCAACAACTTTGATAAAATGTGGCTGTGTAGCCATCTGGTCCCGGCGCCATGTCCGGATTCATTTGGTTGAGGGCCTCTTTTATTTCTTGCAGGTTTACTTCCGCTAACAACTTGTTGTTGGTGTCCTCTTGGATAACGGTCGGTACTAGGGAGAGAAGATAGGCATTTGAGTCTATTAGGGTCCTTTGGGTCTTTGTATAAAGATCTTAGAAGGCTTCTACCACAACAGATTTTATGCCTTCAAAATCTGTTATAACCTAGTGTTGAACATGAATTTCATTGACTATCTTGAATTGCTTTCTTGCTTCATCTTGCTTGTGGAAGTAGCTAGTATTTTTGTCTCCATATTCCAGCCAGAGGCTTCTTGATTTTTGTTGCCAATACCTTTCCTCCTCTCTGCAGGCTTGATGCCATGTCCTTTGGAGATGGTCCTCTTGGTCGAGAATTTCTTAATTTGTTTCCTGTCCTTCCATTTCCAACTGGTGGTATTCTAGATGTTTTTGGGCTTCTTGTCATTTAATAATTGGATTCTTTTGGGTTTTAACCCATCCTTTTAACGCTACCTTGAGCTTCCTATGCTTTTCTTCCCAGACATAAAATGGGGATCCGCTAACCTTCACGTTCCATATTTTGGAAACCAAGTCCTGGAAGCCCTCATATTGGAGCCAGGCAGGGCTAAGTCTAAATGGGATAGGCCCTAGATTTATGTCATGCGAAATCTCTAACAAGATTGGCTTATGATCTGATACACTATGCAGTATTATATTAGTAGAGAGCGATAGGCCCAAGAGCATGAAGGAGTTTTGGGCTAAGAACCTGTCTAATCTTGCAGTAATATGCTCTGGTCCAACTCTCTTGTTTGACCATGTGTATTTTCCCCTGGTGGGTTTGGTATCCTCTAGATCCAAATCTAACATTATATATTCTACCCATTCCCTGGCGGGGTCTCTCACAATGGACCCATCTTTTTTCTTGTCTGCGGTAAGGGTTACATTGAGATCCCCCCCAATAATGATATTTTCTAGATCATTTGAGCATAGAAATTCTTTAATCGAATCCTAATAGTTTCTTTTTCCCCCAAATAAGAACAGGACATAGAGGTTGAAAAGAATTACCAGTCGAACCGTCTCTTTGTGTAGAAGACTGGTGAAAATCCAATGCATGCATGCTTCAGATGAGATTAGATCATACTTTGCGGTGTCTCAGAGGGTTCCAAGACCTCCTGAGGCACCTCTTGCACTTACTGCTATTCCCTGGCTTTTTTTCCAGAGGGATTTATTTGCTTGGAGGAAGTCTAGTTCCTCCATCTTTGTCTCCTAGATTAGAAGGATCTCGGTCTTTGACATTCTGATTATGTCTTTGAGGGCTTCTTCCTTTATTCTACTGCCGAAACCCCTACAATTCCAGGAGGTTAGTTTCATGATTTACCCGAGGGGGGGGGGGGGGGTATTGGCTCCTAGCCTGCTTTCTTGTCGTTATTACATTGATCAGTTGCCTGATTTTTGGTTGTGAGCCACTAAGAACATCTTTGTAGGTTTCCTTTTCCCTTTCTTCTTTCTTGGTTTTCCTTCCTCTGCCTGCTTTTTTAGGTGTGACAATGGAGCCACTAGCGCCCGTAGAGTCACTATCGAAAGAGACCTCTTCTAATTCCGCGTCTGGATTTCCTTCCTTCTCTATAGTGGCCTTTCCCTACCCCTCTTCATGTTCTATCACTAGTTGATCTCGTGCTCCGCGAGGGGTCTTTTCTTGCGTTTCTAACTCAATGGGAGGGCTTGACTTTGGTTCCTCACTCGTCGCTTTCTCTGGTTGATCTTGTTCTCTCAACACACTGAAACTTTTTCTTGATGTGGGGGCCTCGTACGATCTTCCTGCTCCTTGTCCGGTGTTGTTGTTGTCTTTGCATTCCGTTTTTCTTTAGGGTTGGCTAATGTTTTCCCCTTTCTGGGTTGTTTCCATCCTTCTCCTTCCTCCTTCTCTGGGTTAGGGTTTTTTGGACATTTTCATTGAAAGTGGTTGTATTCATGGCATCCCCTACACTTGAAAGGTAATTGTTCGTAGTCCAACTTCTAGTAGTGCTTCCAATCTCCAACCTTTAGCTTGTCTGCCTCTGCGAGGACAACCTCTAGATCCACTTCCACGTAGATGCACACACAGGAGTATTGATATTTGGAATCGTCCCTGTCAATATACTTCCCGAGCCCATTCCCAATAGTTTGGAGTGAGATGGGGTTCCAACAATGAATCAAGAGATTGGGTAGCCGTACCCAGACTGGGACATCCTTGGGCATTTCCAATGCATGGTCGAAGTTTGGCATCCATTTGTTCAGGTACAACCCTTATGTTCCCATAAAATATAGGCCATTTCTGAAGATTAAATCTCTGTCTTCCTTTGAGATGAATTTGTAGATGTAGAATCCTCTTCCCACCGCATAGAAAGTGACATTGTTCTTGATCAATGGTCACCAGTTCCTTTGGATCCAGTTATCAGTAGATCTGGTTGACATCCATAAGCCCATGAATTGACCCACCAATCCACGACCAGACAGAGAGACCGCTATGCGTATAGGATGTCCCGGGGGTAGTTCAATCTCAGGGATCGAATCAAGCTTCTTAATGAAGCTAGGAGGAGCTGCTGGGGGAAGTTTCTTACCTTGGGCATCAAGAAGCCCGCGGAAGGAGGCTTTAGTTGATGGAGGAGGAGGCTCCCCTCCTCCCGAGGCTACCATCGCGGCTGCTGGATAGCATCAAAGCAAGAACCCTGGGCGACTGTCAGAGCAGCGTAGAATCCATAAGGTTGTTGTCTTTCCAATAGCTATAATTATTTTAGTAATAGTTATTCAACAACTATGAACTATTAAGCTATAGTAGACACTAAGCTATGTATAAGTAGGAGAATCAAGAAAACCCATGAGGTTGAGTTGTTCTCATTATGCTCATGTACCAAATCAATAGAAGCTAGTGGATGGAGTGGCATGTGTATAGTTGAATAAAACGTTGCAAGTCATCTCCTTATCAACATAATTAGAAAACCCATTAAACAACAAATAAAATGAAAGACTTGTAATGAACTTTAGTAAATGGAGCTCTACCAACCACAATAATAATGCTAAATTTAATTAACTTTAAGTAAATTAAGCACCATCAACCACAATAATAATGCTAAATTTAATGAACTTTGAGTAAATTGAGCATCAACAACCACAATAATAATGCAAAGTTGTTCATGAATGGACTACACCAATAATAATGCTAAGTTGTTCATGGATGGACTACACCAATAATAATGCTAAAATTAATCAACTTTGAGTAAATTGAGCATCATCAACCATGATAATAATGCTAAATTGTTCATGAATGAAACTATGCTAAAATGGTATATCATAACTCCATGAAATGAAATTGACCCATAACGAAAAATGTTCAAGATAAATGTGAAAGTTGTCCTTGACATTGAATATTTGTGAACTATGTTGCACCATTAACATAATGACATAAGCAATGTACTATCCATGCAATTCTCATGAAATTTGGTTAGTTGAGGGTAATGCTTTTGTGTCTTCATGTTCCCACTCTTTGGACAAATGCTAATGTCTTGCTGAGTTTTGGCTATGTGTCTAATGTCCGACTGAGTTATGGCTATGTACTTGTTGACCACTTAGCTTTAACTTTTGTTGCACACCATTTTGATTTAGATTAGGTCAAACTAGACTTCATTGGCTTCTTTCTCTTGTTCCCATTTTTGACTACTTCATCACCATACCGCTTTTTAACAAGGGCACAATGCCAAAAATCTTCACATGAATAAGTGCTTAGAATTGGTGATGTTATCAAGGGTAATAGAGAAGAAGGAGCTAAGGTGGTTTGTATTAGGACGATGAAAACCCAAGGCTTTCTAATTCAATTTTGGAAACTGAAAAAGCACCATGGAAAGGATAGTCTAGCATCTAGACCAAAAACAACATAGGAATCGCAGGAAACCACACCAAAATTAAGCGGCTTGTTCGTTTCCTATTCCAATTCCGTCTAACAACATAAATCCATCTTAATAGTTGAGAAGCGTTTTTTTTTAAATGTAAAGCACCTTCTTCTCTTCACCCAATAATAGAAGTCAAACTTTGTCAAATAGATATAGAAATGAAACATACAAAAATGTATTAGTCATAACTAAAATTAGAGAAATAATAACTAATTGAAATGAAGTCATTACTAAGGACGTTAGTCACCAGATCACTGATATCTAGAGGAAGATATATCTAATTGGGATGAGATAACATATCGATTGCCACATGCACAAAACAAGATATTAATATTAGCTAAAAGACCGTAGACCTACTTAATTAGAACCTTTTTAACTATAGACATTGGTATGAAACTCATTAACATTGACGATTAAATTGTATAATATTATAACTTAGGCATTGTCCAATATACAATATTATCATATCATGGGTATAGACATTGGTATGTAATTCATTAACGTTGACGATTAAATTGTCTAATATTATAACTCAAGCATTGTCAAATATACAATATTACCATGTCATAGATAATGAATAGGTAACATGCATCATGTTGCTTAGAATTTCAAACCTTAGGATACAAATTACACATTCATAATCCCTAGTGAAAATATTCATGTAGAACGACATATAGCTTGTAGCATGCATCCACCACCCCTATAATATTGCATGTGACAAACTTGGTATCTTTGTGGAAGTATTTATAGTGATTCCAACTCCAATACAAGTAAAATCAAGGAACAAAGATCATGAGCAATGTATGCCACGAATTTGGCAACATAAATCTATGAAATGGTTTTTTTTTGCCGAAATCTGACAACATAAATCTGCATGAAATCACTATTTTTTGTTGTTTAAAATCCATTCATGAATACAAAAATGGGTTCAACATGCTGAAAAACCCGTGGGGCACTCAGATTATACATAAATAATCACTCAAATCTGCGGATCTAACAATTTCTTGCCGGATTTCGAGCAAATGTCCCCGAAAAAAATCACCGGAGAAAAATCATTTCGTACAACATTTAGACTACGACTATGTTTTATGTTTGTTCTAGCCAACACTTAAGACGACGTTCTTGGAAGGTGCCCGTCGAAGAACATGTGTGAAAATATGTGCAAATCCTCACAAGTTGTTATACATGTTTATAATAAAGTTAAAGTTAGATTAATAATTAAAGTTTAATGTATCCCAATTTTTTTAATAACTCCCAAACCCCATAGTATTAATTATGCATATTGGTTTTGGGATGCACAATAGCTGGGTGTTTTCTCTAGCTAAGTGGCTTTAGGTTTGAAATATGTGGTCTATGCTTATGATCCATGCAACAAGATATTTTCAAGTCTTGAATGAAACAAATGTAGTTGGGATTTTATGTCGAAAATTGACCAACATTTCCTAGAGATTCATGGGATTAATTCTTTTCAAGCTCTATGATATGGAGCACTAGCGACTTGTATGTTTAAGAAAAGAATTAATGGACTATGCAAGTTCTAGTCAATCATTGTGGAGGAGTTTTAAAAATACAATTGGAAAATCCAAATTCATTATCACAAGTTGATCAAATATAAGGAAGAGACAATGGCATGGATCATGGCTCTCGACACCATCTTCCTTCTTGAGTGTTTGTAGTTTTGTGTTAGACACGCTGACCAAATATCCCACGTAGTTCTTAAGAAACTAGGATGAGTCTTAAATTCAAATGGCACCAATGCCACCCACAACTCCATTTTCAAAGATTTGATGATGCTAAAAAACAAATATTGTTGTTAGGAAACATGCATACTACAACCCAAAAGTGCAATTGCAATTGGATTTTGTGGTAGGAAATTTGAATACAAGAGGGAAACAAACAACGAAGTCGCCATCGGCAGCCCATCCCTCAATATCAAACCAACTTGATTATCCATCCTTCACCACCTTAAAACATGAAACTCATATTAGAATCCCACACAATACAACTAAAAACAACCAAGTAGAAGCAAGAGAATAAAATCCCTGGAATGAATATATGATTAGTGAACATTGAGGGATAACACATAGTGAATATAGACATGCTTGAACATGTGTAGCCTTGCATATGGGTTAAGAGTGGTGTGTTGTTACATATGCCTTGTTAAGATTGACGTGATTGTGTAACCAAAAATGGTTGAGAGCATGGTTGAAGATGTTGATGATATTGCTACATATGAGAACCAATTTTGTGAAGTAAGGATAAGGGAAAGAAAATGTTGATCAATAGGTTGATGGAAGGATTATGTAAGCTTCCTTGAAACACCAATTGATCAGGTAACATTATAAATATTGAAGGAAACCATGCAAGAATGAATTTCATCTGTACAGAAGGAATTGGGTAATAATGCATTAAAAGGCTTAACAACATTTATAAGGAGAATGTTTTTTTCCTTTACCACACACCTCCTTGGTATCATTCACACAAATTAATTCATACAACATAAACCTATCCAATTTTTTTTATATCAAATCACTATGCATTTATGAACTTCAAGTGCAAAAGGAATTGGGCAAGAATCCCTTCAATAATGATTCGTTATCAAAAAATGATAGGTTTATGTTGTATTAATCATTTGTGTGAATGATACCAAGGTGGGGTGCGATAAAGGCATAAATCCTTGGACTTAGAAAGGTTGTTAAGCCTTTTGATACATTCATATAAGTTTAATGTAACGCCATGTTGGATGGGCTGTGAATAAATAACCAAGACAAGTTAAGATTGATACTCCTATTGTGAAAATGAATTTCAAGAGAGATAACCATGTGTGAGGCCATAATGTTGTTAGATATGGAAGGCTATATCACTGTAGAAGTATCCAATGGTCTCCCTGCTAGTGTTGGTGTCCTGGATTGTAACCTTCTTAGAAGAAGAAGAAGGTGTCTAGATGGTCAAGCAAGCATCAGGGAGGTGGACGGATGATGTGTGGAGGCATTATCTAGACCTTTGATCTCATCATCGTGGAATGAATGACATAAAAATATGGTATTTCTGAATTAATGCAAGGACACATTAAGTGGATGTTCATAAATAGATTGTTTAAATCTTGTGGTTGTGCACACAAATATGGTGACACATATAAATGATTGTTTAAATCTTGTGGTTGTGCACACAAATATGGTGACACATATAAATGATTGCATTTGTGTGAATGCATGTTTTTTTCATATTTGATTGTAGTTTATTTAATAACAACTAAAATGATAGAATTATTGGTATTTATAATTATGATATCATTTCCTAGTGATGTTGTGGATATTGTAGTGAAAGAATGAAATGCATGGGTAGTCATGTTTCCTTTGACTACATGAAAACTATATCGAGAGAACAAAGCAACATGAAGATATGTCTTGGATATGGTAGTAAAAGTAAGCCATAATGAAGACAAGGACTATCGGTTGCACAATTGAAATCTGAGTATATATGTAACTTCTTATATTATTCAGAATCTAATTGTTGTAATAAGTATGTCAAAAGTTGTCTAAAAGATAGAAGATGACTATATTATTCATATATTTATGTTTATGATACACATGGATGGTGAATCTACCTAGTAAGGGAAAATGGTTACTGTTGTAAATTAGAAAGCCTATAAAAAAGGTCATTGTGATGGCACTGGAATCCTATTGTCCCCATATTAAGTTATTGATTGAGTAGAGGTTGCTAGTGGGATACTTGGTAGTAAGAATATATACGTTGGTTCTCTTCTTGCATTTGAAACTCTTGGTAAGATGGATCACCTAAGGGACTATTTAGCAAATAAGGGGATGCATGGGCATCAAAGGTTGAGTGCAACAAAGAAGAGGCAACTTAGATGAATATTTTGTGGTAGATTCATGTATCATGACTGATAGAAGCAAGGAGGGCGTGTTAGAGAAGACAATGAGATGAACTTTTACTTATGGTAGCTTGGTGACACAAAGAAATATTCATACAGATAAGTATTGGGTTGGAATTGCATACTTATTTTTGTGTTATTAATATATGTGCTTACATTGTGGAATTGGAAATTCCTTGAACAAGGATAGTTGTTGCATAAAAAATGGTTATAACATGCATATTTCTCTTGATCATTGATATAGGTACATGTTGATATCCAAAAACATGGGAGGTTACATAGGGTAGTAAAAAGAAAATGCAAATGAAAATGCATTGTGTCCAAGAGAGTCAATAGCTATGAAACTTTGCAAGGAGGAGGATGGAATCATAGGTGCAACCAAAGAATGAAGGCATGGATATCATTGTTGAAAAGAAAAGAAAAGAACATAAAAGACAATGTTATTTCAAAGTGGGGGAGTAATGTAATACCCTCAATTGTGATTTCTTTAACTATGAGTATATGCAATGATGAGATGGTTGTAAGCCAAGACACATGTGAATTGTAATTGTACATTTGATTTATAATATAAAATTTTTAGTGGTTGTAAATGAAGAATGACTAAAGAGAGATTGGGGGCTATGATTTTACAAGTGGAGAAATGTGGAGGATTAAGAAGGAGCCTAAGGGAATAATACCTTGGCTAATGATATAGACTAAGTATATAATCTTTGATTATAGACCTTTATTATTATTAATCCTTATTTTATGTCGTCTTAAGCTTTGGGATTAATTACATGAAGGAGGTATGTGGGCTTTCCATAGAGATATGTGGCCTCATCATCATCTCATGCTCAGGGGTGGAGTATTTTGTACATGGTGTCCATAGGTTTGGTAGGAAGTAGTCCATACCATGCTACTAGAGATCAACTTTTTTGTACTAGGACATACTGCCATAGTTGTTAATGTGATGTAAGTGTGGGAATTATATTAATTGTGGGAACTACTATATGTAATTTAAAATTATTGAATGTAAGAAAATTTATGAAAGATGGGATAGAATCAATGACTAAGTTCATGGAAGCCTACTTAGAAAATTAGTACCTTGGTTTCATTTAATTTTACCCATAATTCCAACTTAGAGATTCTCTAGTTAGACTATGCTAGAGAACTGGAGGGACTGCTTAATAGAGAAGGGGGCCCCATTCCCAGTGTTGTGCAAGCTTAGGGAGAAAAGGGTTGGATAATTGGATGGTTGTTGGGTAGTTTAATTGCCTATAAAGCTTGGAAGTTGGACAAGTGAATAATATTAGAGTCCCAATATTTGGGCATTTACCCTTGTGGAATCATAGCCTCAAATCGGGGGTGGTTTTTATCATAGAGAGTAGTGGTATGATAGAGCCTATGTGGGAATAACATCCTTCTTCTGTAGCTATTTGGGAGTGAATTTGTAACGTTCCCTGATACCACTTTGTAATGTACCCATCCTCCTAGTTGAGTCCCATTACCACATTGTAAAGTCCCCACTACCGCAACTCGCTAAATAAATCCCTGATATTAATTCTTTCTTATGCGGAAGAAACTCATTGAAACCAACAACACACACAACTAGCCTTGTGCTACACACAACTACGTTTTCCTAGTGTGCACAACTAGTCTCATATCACGCGCAACCACTATGTCTTAGCAATTATGTGCACTCAACCGTCATTGTGTAGGTTGCGTTGAATGTTTCTCAACACGCACGACAATTCTAGCTTCATGCTAGAACCCATATGACTACTGTTGAAGTTACTTAACAAGATAGTGATTACAACAATGGAATGAACTCATAATACAACTACGCATGCAACCATTCCTATGACGCATGAGGGTTCTATCACATTCGTGCGCACAGACTGATACCACTTTACGTGTGATGATTCATGCCTTGCCTTAGAATCCCATGGCCATTACCACATAATTATCTAACAAAAAACACTTAATAATTATCGTACTCTACATATGCAACAATTATGCAAAACTAACAATACATGCACAACCTAGCATAATTATGTGCCAATTCCATAACAAAAAAATAGAATAAGCATTCACATGTTAAACAACATATAAACACATATAAATTGCCATGGTCCATGCCTTGCATATGCAACAAACATGCAATTCTACAACATATATATTCCATGCACAAATATATATACAACTGTAACACATATTATGTTTAACATGTATATGCACATTACTTAGAGAATAACACACATATTAAAATACATTATATTTTGTTGTAATCCACCAATTGCGTACAGACCTCAGATGTTCATCCCATCCATAGAATCTACTACTCATAAACTCAACAGTAGGTCACCCCCGAGCTGGGGCTAAAAATCCACTTGGGAAAAGGAAACCTAAGCCAAGCTAAGGTCTATCAACAGTCAAATCACTCAACCAAAGGTGCCAACCCCAACAAATAGACTACAATCCCTCATTCTCTACATGCATTTCCCACCCCAGGAAGTGTGCCCCTTCTCTTCTCAACAGTCCTTCAGCTGCCCCACTTCCCTTCCAAGTCTTCAACAACAGGTCAGACAGGAAGTCTCAGATCCTTGTAGCCACAACTGGGCACCTTGGGAAATCAATTCCCGTTAGTTCTCTTGCATGGAGAGAATGCTCATAGGCATGAAAACCTGCTTCTTCGACAAACACAGGCTTGACAACCCTCTTCTTTGACAAACACAGGCATGACAACCCGCTTCTTCAATATCACATGGGCCTAACAACCCTCCTCTTCAATAACATACATGCATTCCCAAGCACAGGGCTATGTGATTACAACAATTTATAGCAATATATGGATGCCTCCCAGAGGAAATTTGCTCTGCATGATGAAGGAATGAGTGAATTCTCCCCCCTCGAAATACACTAAGGCCCAACAATATATGTGCATGACTATCATTGGACAATTTTCACCTTAAGAGCTAACTTAGCTCCACTTGGTGACCCATTCCAATCCTTAGGAACTTAGGATAAATACATATCCCATAAATATAATTTTGGAAATATTATTAAAATATTCCATTTAAGCTTCACACCTCTTTCCCATTCTAGTGGAGTTTATCCCCTCCCGTCTCTTTTCTTCTGATTTCTCTATGCGCAGTGATATTTTTTTATTAATATTTGAGTGCAATTACATTTTCAAAAAATAGGCACACTTTCCTTTGTCGCAATCCAGTCTCTCCAACCTAATAACCACACACACACTCTGGCCTCAACATACATATATACAAAGGCTCATCTGCCCCAAAAATATCCTGACTACAAACATGGTCCGATGCACACTTTGAAGTGATCCTCACACACTTACTTAGGTGTGCACAAAGTTATGAAATGAGCATGCACTCTTACCTTGGTTTGTGTGCATGGAAATCCTTACACACTTACTCAGGTGCGCACAAAGTTATGAAATGAGTGTGCACTCTTCCCTTGGTTTGTCCACGTTAAAATGTACCCAAAACTTGTGCTCCACGACTCACTAGCCTATATGTACATTTACGTTTACATTACAATTTGGGTTCATCCTAGCGGTATGACATTCCCATCCCCATTATTTAGGTATTGTCCTTAATGCATTATGTACAATCAAAATTTCAAAAGTATTTAAAAAGATACAGGTACTCTGCGTCCATAGCATGCTCGTGCTCCAAGTTGCATCCTCGGAACTATAACAGGTCCAATGGAACTTTACCAGTCCTATAGCTCGATTCCAGAGAAACTTAACTTTTTGATCCAATATGCACACCTGAATCACATTCCAATCAATTACATGATTAGCATCATGCACATACTTTTTATGTAAAGATACATGAAACACATTATGAATGCACATGGATGCAGGCAATGCTAACATGTATGCGACAGGACCATTCCTCTCTAGGATTTCAAATGGCCCACAATAACGTGCTTCCAGCTTTGAACAATTTCCCAACTTAAGTGAACTCTTCCTAGCTTTCACTTTCAAAAACACGTGGTCACCCACTTTAAATTCTCTCCGAGTTTTTGCATTTATGTGCATAACGTTTATTCCTGTCCCGGGAAACCTTTAAATTTTGTTTTATTTTCACCACCTGCTCTTCCATTTCCCTAAGTAAATCTGGCCCAACCATTACTCTATCTGTTGGGTTGTCCCAACTCAGTAGTGTGTTGCACGTTCTGCCATAAAATGCCTCAAATGGGCTCATATTTAGAGATGCTTGATACCCATTCTTATACACAAGCTCAACCAAATGTAGATATTTTTCCCACTGCATAAATTTGTCCATCACATACATTCTTAGCATATATTCTATCACTTGATTTACCTTTCTGTTTTCCTATCTGACTTTGGATGGTAGGTTGTGATAAAATTCATATTTTTCCCAAATCCTTTAAATAATCCCTTCCAAAAATTTGACGTGAACTTGGGATCTCTGTCAGACACAATTGTCTTAGGTACACCATGAAGCTTGGCAATTTCCCTCATATAAATATCAACAATGTTAGTTTCCTTGTGTGCGGATTTTACTTGAATAAAGTGGGAAACTTTAGTAAGCTGATTGGCCACTACCATGATATAATCATGTGGTTTGGTTGTTCTGGGAAACTTAGTGATAAAATCCATTGTGACAACTTCCCATTTCCCCTCATGAATGGGTAATGGATGTAGCAAATCAGTTGGGTGTGTGTGCTCAGCCTTGACTTTTTGACATTCCAAAGACATGGCAATAAAATCAACCACTTCTTTCTTCATATCTGGGCAATAGTATTGACTCTTTACAACAACAATTGTCTTTTGGTAGGTTGGGTTCCCAACATAAGGCACATTGTGCATTTCTTTTAATAACATATTTTTCAACTCCTAAGAATATGGTACATATAATCTTCCCATGTACATGAGGATTTCATCATCTTTTGACTCACAATCTTCAATTTTCTACTGCAAAATACCTTGTTGTAGCTTTGTACTTAATTCCACATAGTGTTGATCTAGTTTCATAGCCTCTAACATTTTGTCTTTCAAATATTATTTGTACATGCTAATGGATATAACATTCATCTCATGCACTCTCCTACTGAGTGCATCAACCACCTTATTCTCTTTACCCTTGATATGATTTATATCAAATTCATATTCATTGAGAAATTATAACCACCTACTTTTCTTGTAATTTAGAGTTGGTTGTCCAAACAAATATTTCAGACCACTGTGGTTTATTCTCAATTCAAATTTTCTTCTCATGAGGTAGTGCCTCCGCATTTTCAAGGCATGCACTATGGCTGCCAATTCTAAATCATGAGTAGCATAATGTATTTCATGCTCTTTTAATTTCCTCAACTTGTAGCACATCACATGCCCATTCTAACTAAGGACTCCATCGATCCCTCCCTTGCATGCATCAATGCACACAAAAAAGTCTTCATTAAGATCAACAATTCTCAAAATTGGTGCACTTGTCAAAAAACTATTCAAGCGTTGGAAACTCCTTTTACAATCAAAATTCCACTCAATTATCACACCTTTCTTTTGCAAGGATGTGATTGGGTGTGTAATCTTTGAGAAGCCTTCAATAAACCTTTTGTATTACCCTGCAAGTCCCATGAAAGATCTCACCTCTGCGACATTCCTTGGTGTTGGCCATCCTTCAATGGATTGTATCTTCTCTGGGTCCACTATTATCCCTTCCTCTTAAATGATATGACCCAAGTAATGAATTTTCCTCTAGTAGAATGAGCACTTGCTCAACTTTGCATACAACTGATATTCTCTCAATACTTCAACACCATCCTCAAGTGTTGATCATGTTCTTCTTTAGACTCCGAGTAAATAAGTATGTCATCCAAAAATAAAATGAAAAACTTATCTAAGTATTTTATGAAAATACCATTCATTAAACACATGAATACCGCTAGTGCATTTGACAACCCAAATGGAACTAATGTAAACTTATAAAGGCCATACCTCGTCCTCAAGGTTGTCTTGTTGATGTCTTCCTATTTAATTCTTACCTGGCGATAGTCTGATTTGAGGTCAATCTTAGAGAATGTTTTTTCATCTTTTAGCTGGCCAAAGAGATCATTTATCCTTGGCAAAGGATACTTGTTCTTCACTGTTACCTTATTCAGCTGCCTGAAGTCAATTCAGAGTCTCAACGTTCCATATTTTTGCTTCACAAATAATAATAGGGCACCCCAAGGTGACACACTTGGGCGTATATACCCCTTCTTCAGAAGCTCTCCAAGTTGCATTTCTAATTCTTTAAGTTCTGGTGTACTCATCCTATAAGGAGTCTTGGATACTGGGGCTACTCCAGGTATTATATTTATAGAGAAATCAGTATCTTGCTTGGGTGGCAACCCCGATATTTCTCTAAATACATATTCAAACTCTTTTAGGACTACATAATCTTCAATATTTGATATGTTATCCTTATATGCCTCCTCCATATGCGTTGCAAATACATGACAACCTTTCATGAAGTTTTTCTTCACCTACAAGGCTAAAACTTCTGTAATAGTTACAACCCTTGGAATACCCTGTATTGTTTTCAAGTTCCCTTCTTCATCCAAGTAAGTAAAATCCTTATTATAATAGTCTAGGACATCATGATACATGTCCAACCAATCCATACCAATTAGGTAATCATATGAGCCCAAAGGTATAATATTCAAATATTTTTTTTTGCTCAGTCCATTCATATCCATTGGACATGTCTTAACCATCTCATTAATTCTCCTTTTTGCTCATGTAGCTAGCTGTACGAACCAAGGTTTCCCAAACTTGCTTTTTGGAAATTGAAATCTTTCCACCATCTTAGGATCTAGATAACTATGACTAGCTCTCGAATCAATTAAAATAACAATGGGTTGGTTGTTTATCTTACCTTCCACTTCAATAATATGTGGATGAAACTTATCTTGTTTTTTATTCAAAGTTGTGTAGATCCTAGGTACATTTCCTCCCATGTCCTCAATTGCATCGTCTTGTTGAACATTGTGAACAAACCTCACTTTCTCACCTCTGTGAGGGAAATATATGTACATATGGTCTCCCTCACAACCCCAACACTTCATTAGTTGTTGTGTTGGTCTTTTCCCCATTGGCTTTGTCATTCTGGGCTCCTTGGGAGTTGGATGCCCCTGAAAATTCTTTATGAAGAATGGTGGCTTGGTCCCCTTCTTCCTCTGCTCCATAGTTCCTTTCATCTTGTCTTGCCAATTCTTTTGGTAAGTGGGTATTCCTCTATGTTGATGATAGAGACACTTGGATCTCCTTATAGTTTCTTCCAATGTCTTGGGATCATCATACTGTATCTTATCGATGATAAATCATGGCAGCCCACTCAAGTACCTATGAATATTAACTTGTTCATCCTTAATGAAAGAAACATATTTTAGTAGCTCTAAGGATCTCCTTTCATATTCATTTATTGTCATACTTCCAAGCTTGAGCTCAAAGAACTCATTCATTTTCCTATCATAGTAATGTTTGGTTAAGTATTTCTTTTGAAAATACCTCTTGAACTCCCTCCGACTAACCTTTCTCTCATCAATGTGTTGTACTTGCAAAAATTTGTCCCACCACATTGATGCTTTTCCCTTGAGCTGGTAGATGGCAATTCTCCCTTCTACCTGTGAAGAGTAATTATGTAACTGAAAGTACTTCCTCATGCCCAATAACTAGGTCTCTGCATCCTCATCGTTCTTATTCCCACCATCAAAAGTAGGAGGCTTAATCTTATCCATTTCTCCTTGTAGCTCATCCACCCCATACCTCCTCTTATGCTCCCGAACAATATATGGGTTTGAACTACTGCATGCTCTCCTAGCTAAATGTCTTGGAGAGTGATGGTGATTCCTATCGACACTTCTTATTTTCTTCTCTCATCATGAGACATGTGTCCCATCGATTTGCTTGAATCAGTATCCTTATCCATATTGTTCTCAATTATGTCCAAGCTTTGTAGCAACTTGATGTTGAATCCATCTTGTTCCTTCTTGGCTTTCATAAGCCTATCATTATTAGCTTTATAACTTTGGACGTCCTTTTGCAAACTTTTTATGGTATTCACCAAATTCATGATTTCTTGCTTGGATTCTTCATGTCCATTTGAATCTGTACCCTCATCACCTATATTTTCATACATCATTTTGACCTCATCTTCATGGTTGTAGGTTCTTTGTGCATCTTCCATCCTTCTAATCTATGTGTTGGTCCTATACTGATCAACTTGTTCTTAACTTTGCAAAATGTGATGGCAACACGATTTGTTAGACTAAATAATTTATGAAAACCATAAATAATATGCACATTCTATTCTATAAGTGTATCACAATCCTTTCTTTTGATTCCTGGTGAATTTAACAACCTAATTCAAAATTCTGGGTGAATATTTGAACTCCTCTATCCAAGACTTTTTCTCCTTTTTTTTCTCCTTTTCTTTCTTTCAAATCTCACGTGTATACAAATTCCGTGTTATACACCCATATCCATCACGTGCGCATGCTCTATACATGAAATACCAAGCACATATATAGCACACCAATATTCAATGTGCACAACTTTTATATCTGTACTAATATTTAACACGCTCAAATTTTGAGTTTTGCGCATCATTATCTAGTGCACACAAATTTTGTGTCATGCATCAACATTCCACACAACTTAAAGATTTTCTCTACACCACATCAACATTCACTGTGCAACCTCTCGCATCCAATACTCAACGTGCATCTCCAATTCTTCCCCACACAACGCCAATATTCCACTCACACGCATTGCGCACCAACACTATGCATACACCAATAATTTTGTCCCATGCAATGCTCATATTCAATGCACGCTCACTATGCACGAACCATATTCAATGCACAAGCCCTATGCACTATTATTATGTACGCACCCATCAATTCTACATTGCATCCATATTTATCATGCATGTAATGCACTCCCATATTACGTGTGCTTCACCAATTATATACCCCACAATTCCAATATTNAACCATATTCAATGCACAAGCCCTATGCACTATTATTATGTACGCACCCATCAATTCTACATTGCATCCATATTTATCATGCATGTAATGCACTCCCATATTACGTGTGCTTCACCAATTATATACCCCACAATTCCAATATTCAGTGCGCACACCCCACACACCAATATCTTCCACGCACCATAAGTCATTCACCATGCAATGCTAAAATTTGGTACGCACACACTGCGCACCAAGACTTAGTGCACATGAGTCCTTTCTTCACTCAACTGACTTTTTCATATTTTCAACTTTCGACCCTGCGACCATCATAAAAATTCTCGCCTCGTCAACTTCATGTTGATCTCTGGCCCATACAAGTATAGTGTTGAACCAAGAGATCTGATACCACCTTGTAATGTCCCCTAATACCACTTTATAATGTACCCATCCTCCTAGTTTATTCTCGTTACCATATTGTAAAGTCCCCACTACCGCAACTCGCTAAATAAATCCCTAATATCAATTATTTCTTTGGTGGAAACAACTCATTGAAACCAACAACATGTACAACTAGCCTCGTGCTATGTGCAACTACATTTTCCTACTGTGCACAACCAGTCTTGTATCGTGCACAACCACTATGTCTTAGCAATTTTGCATGCTCAACCGTCATTGTGTTGACTGCGTCGACCATTTCTCAACACACACGACATTTCTAGCTTCACGCTAGAACCCATACTGTTACTGCTGAGGTTACTTAACAAGATAACGATTACAACAACGAAATGAACTCATAATACAACTATGTGCATAACCATTCCTATGCCGTGTGTGGGTTCTATCCCATTCGTGCGCGCGGAATGATACCACTTTACGCATGATGATTCAGGCCTTGCCTCAGAATCCCATGACCGTTACCACACAATTATCTAACAAGAAACACTTAATAACTACCATGCTCTACATCTGCAACAGTTATGCAGAAATAACAATACATGGATATTCCAACATAATTATGTGTCAATTCCATAACAAATAAGTGGCATAAGCATTCACATGTTAAACAAAATATAAACACATATAAACTGCCATGGCCCATGCCCTGCATATGCAGTAAACATGCAGTTCTACAACATATATAATCCACACACAAATATATATACACATCTGTAACACATAGTATATTTAACATGTATATGCACATTACTAAGAGAATAATACAAATAGAAGACACTTATCTTTTGTTCTAATCCACCAACTGCGCATAGACTTCAAACGTTCCTCTCATCCATAGACTATGTTGCTCATAAACTCAGTTGTAGGTCACCCCCATGCTGGAGCTAAAAATACACCTAGGAAAAGGAAACCTAAGCCAAGATAAGGTCTATCAACAATCAAATCACTCATCCAAAGGTGCCAACCCCAGTAAACAAACTACACTCCCTCATTCCCCACATGCATGTCCCACCCCAGGAAGTGTTCCCATTCTCTGCTCAACAATCCTTTGACTGCCCCACTTCCCTTCCAGGGATTTAGCGACATGTTGGATAGGAAGTCTCAGAGCCCTGTAGTTGCAACTGGGCACCTTGGGAAAATAATTCCCATTAGTTCTTTCACCTAGAGAGAATGCTCACAGGCCTAAAAACCCACTTATTCAACAAACACAGGCATGAAAAAATGTTTCTTCGACAAACATGGGCCTGGCAACCCACTTCTTCAATAACACATGGGCTTGACAACCCGCCTCTTTAATAGTGCACATGCCTTCCCAAGGACAAGGTTATGTGATGGCAACAAGTTACAACAAGATACAGATGCCTCCCAGAGGAAATTTGGTCTACATGATGAAGGAATTAGTGAATCCCCCCCCCAAAAAAAAATACACTAAGGCCCAATAATATATTTGCATTTCTATCACTGGACACTTGGCACTTTAAGAACTAACTTAGCTCCACTTGGTGACCCATTCCCATTCCTTAGGAACTTAGGATAAACACATATCCCATAATTATACTTTTGGAAATATTATTAAAATATTACCTTTAAGCTTCACACCTCTTTCCCATTCTAGTGAAGTTTATCCCCCCCATCTCTTTTAGTCTGATTTATCTA
The DNA here is from genome assembly GCA_009831015.1 of Picea engelmannii. Classification (NCBI taxonomy): domain Eukaryota; kingdom Viridiplantae; phylum Streptophyta; class Pinopsida; order Pinales; family Pinaceae; genus Picea; species Picea engelmannii. The sequence goes on from ML777091.1 coordinate 936,424, forward strand.
CGTGCAGTGATATGTTTTTATTAATATCTGAGTGAAATTACATTTTACAAAAATAGGTGCACTGGCCTTTGTCATAATCCAGGCTCTCCAGCCTAATAACCACACAGGCACTCTGGCCTCAATATACATATATACAAAGGATTTTCAGCCCCAAAAATATCTTGGCTACAAACACGGTCTATTGCGCACTTTGAAGTGATCCTCGTGCACTTACTTAGGTGCACTTAAAGTTATGAAAAGAGTGTGCACTCTTCCCTTGGTTCGCGCACATGGAAATCCTAGTGCACTTACTCAGGTGCACACAAAGTTATGAAACTAACGTGCACTCTTCCCTTGGTTCATGTGTGCTAAACTATACCCAAAACTTGTGCGCCATGAATCACCAACCTATATGTACATTTACATTGACATTACAATTGGGGTTTATCCTAGGGGTATTACATAATTACCAGAGATATAAATGATATTTTGTTGTGTTATAATTGTTCATAAATTGTTGTTGTTCATGTTATAGTTTATTAATGTGTCTTTTCTTTGAATTTTACTATGGAGGACTACATGTATGTATTAATATCATAATCGATTGTTTAAGGCTATTTTAGCTTTTCTTTTGTTGTTGAATGCTACAACTAACCCATGAAATCGAATTAGGTACAAATTATGTCTTTATGTCTAGACAAGCATTGGAAACATATGTACACTAAGAGTTTCACAAAAGAACTGTGTGGAAGAATGAATCATTTTCCCACTTAAGATTGTTAATATGAAAGAAATGAACTTCAAGAAATCACATATTGAGATGTTAATAGGTTCCGTCTTAAAAACTTGAATTCTAGAATATGTTTCCTGTAGGTGCATGTTTTGCTTCCTAATTGTTTTCTAGAGTGAATATGATTATATTCTTTAGCGTACACTCTCTTGAATGATTTGGAAGAATTATTTTATGTATAATCATTGCCTTATTCATTTCCCAAGTAGTGCCTTTATAATTGTTTTCAGATTTTTTAGTTTTTTTTTTAAAGTAAGAATTCTATATATTACCTGCTATGAAAAAATATATTAAACATACAACCTGTTGAAGGTTGGGTTTCCATAGAAGGAAACCAACCCATCTCTAGCTCATTTCTAAGATATACCGCCTCTCAGGGCCAAAAACAATGTCAACGATACACAAGAAAGATAGTCTCCGGGGACAAGAAAATATATCAAAACGACACTGCTATTGCATATTATGGCTATAAAACTAAGAGAGAAACTATGCATCTAAAAAAAAGATGGTCATTTGAAAGTTGATGGCATCCTAGGCCAACGAATATATAGTTGGATGATGGTGAGATAGGAGATATTACATGGCCATTAGTAGAGAGATGTGTTGGTCCAGAAGTTCAATCTTGTATTTCAGATTAGCCACCTTGCTACGAACCTCAAAGAGCAGTTGCAAATGGTTTTCCCTGGGACTAAGATGGATTGAGGAATCACCATTGTTTTTCTTGTATGACAAGAGATGGAGTTGGATTGAGGATTGAGCCTCTTGATTGTATCCTTCAAAGTGTTGTGTCCTGGTAGTTGAAATCTCTGCATTTACTTGTTAAGGAGTAAATACCAAAGATGTGTCATATAGGTCAAACCATTCAACTTTACACCCCCAAACACAGACCACCTCCTTCCTTTTGTGATTGTTTCCTG
>ML777091.1:946153-964771 GCA_009831015.1 Picea engelmannii
GGGGACCACTTTGGAGTTCATCCATTTGTACACCTTATCAATCATGATAAGACAATAATGAGAGCATGGGTCCTCCAACCATTCTTCTAGGATAACTCAATCCGAAAAGCGTCTTCCCGTGAGGGCTTTCACCATAAGGGGACGACTTTGGAGTTCATCCATTTGTTTACCTTTGCATCGATTGGTTTCCACTTGGACATATAACATTCTCACCAAGGGAATCATATCAATCAATTACTTGACATCAACCAATGACATCAATCAAACCAAACCATTTACATCAATGACATATGATCCAACAATCTCCCAAGTAATCAAACCATTGGCATCAATGACAACATGATCCAACATTAATCTCTAGCCAGCCATTGTGTCAATGACCCTATCCCGATGGTGATCTGAGGTGCACATAGTTTGTGTCTCTTGATCCCAAAATTGTGTGCTATAATGACATTGATTGAGTAGGTGTTCAAAGGCTCTTATTGTAGGCAGAGGGGGCAAACAAAGGGCCCAATAAATCCTCTTTTCCTTATGTTATCCCAAGTGAGAATACGCCTATGAGAAACTAGCTAGAGAAAAGTACTTATTTTGGGCCAAAGATTAGCTTGCGAGATATTGTTCCAAATGGAATCTTTGGGTAGCTGGTGAAATGAAGCCTTCAAACCACAAGCTTCCTTTTTTAAGAAGGTGCCTTTTGGAGAATATTCCCATCGAAGAATATCAGGGCCACATTTGATTCTGATCTTTCAAAGTGTTGCCTCATCTTGCTAGGGTCCTAAATTCGTTCCTGCTAGAGCATTAAGAACAAGATGAGTAGTCTTCCATTTTTTCCAGAGAGACTCTTGGTTTTTGATTGTCCAATAGTTGGCCACATACTTTAGATTATCCTGATTAATGTTGTTTTGAAAGTCATTCAATTGGTTTTGTTGATTAAGTGGAGGCGACTGCTACTACAAATCTGACCAGAAAAGGGAATCGTGTCCTCAAATTTCTCAAAATGCATGGTCCTGAATAAAGGAATGGTTTTTCCAAGCCTTATTCCAAATAAAGGAACCAACCTTATTTTCATTCCATCTGATGAGGCATTCTTCCTCCACTGTAGGTGTGTATTTATGCCTCCACAACTGGGCCTAAAGGTCACCTGGTTTTTTTATCCATCTCCATGAAATCTTAGTGCCCATGAACTGGTTTAGCAAATGAGGGTCCCTTAAGCCAAGTCCTCATGCTTGTTTTAGTTTACATAGCCCCCCCCAATTAACAAGAGCCCATGTGCACCCTTCCTTTGTTCGTTTCCAAAGGAATATTCTTTGGATATTTTGATCGTGTTAAGAACCAATTTTGGGGAAGCCAGTGCCGAGAAGATATAGATTGGGATTTCTTGCAAGACTGATTTGAGGAGCACTAGGTGAGCGTCTAGATTTAAGGTTTGAAAGGTCCATGAATTCAACCGTTTTTCAATGCTAGCTAGTAATCCTTTCCAAGATTTATTTTTGAGTGCATTGTCAATAAGAGGAATACCTAGATATTTGGACGAAAGGGAGCTTCAACCGAATCCTAGGATTCTAGTGATGAAGGATTGGATGGCACAGGGGATGTTAAAGAAGAAGATCTGGGATTTTTCGGTGTTGATAGAGGTACCAAAGGCTTCGCTGAAATAAGTGAGGATCTCAAGGATACATCGATATTCACGAACTGTGGGGGTACCCATCATCATGGTGTCATCAATGAATTGTTTATGAAAGATGGGGGGGTTCAATCCATGCAAAGGAAAACTTATTAAATATCCATCTACAATGGCTACTATAATGTATCGACTAAGACCTTCCGTCATAATAACAAATATAAATGGGGAAAGGGGATCACCTTGGCGTATGCCTCAAGAGGGGGAGAAGGGCATGGAAGGAACCCCATTAATCAAGATGGAGAAGAAGGATAAGGAAGTTAGGTTCAAGATGAAATTGACCCAAACATCACAGAATACAAAGGCAAGAAGAAGAGACTACAGATATTTCCAACTGAGTTTGTCAAAAGATTTGGAGAGATCTCGTTTGATGAGCATGCTCATGGTTCCTAAGGATTTCAGGGAATGTATGACCTCATGGGACAAAATGACACTTTTCATGATTTGGCGCCCCTCAAGATAGCCAGATTGTTCATGTGAAATGATAAAATAAAGAATGGGTTTGGGTATGAGAGTTATTTCCTTTGTGATAATCTTGTAGATGACATTACAAAGAACAATGGGGCAAAACTGCTTAGGATGAGAGACTCACTCCTCTTTATGGATCCAAGTGAGAAAGGTGACATTAAGTCTTGGGACTACCTAACCCATACTGCATGAGTCTTTGATCAGATGCTATACATATACCCTTACCAGGTGCTAGCAGTGATGAAATTTTTTTGTGGTAAAACCATCTAGACGCATGGATTTTCCAGTTGGAATTTCCTTGATAGCCTAATCCACTTCCTCCAAAGTGATCGGTTTAAGAATGGATGCATTGTTTTCAACTGAGACCAGAGAGGGGATATGTCTTGTGATTTTTGAAATGAATTCTAATCGATCCTAAAAGGGTTATGTGAGAGGATCTTGATAGAATCTTACCAGTTCCTTCTCCATATATGTGTGAGTTATGATGGGTTGTCCATGTGTATCCTCTAGTCTGGTAATACGATTTATATGCCTCCTTTGGATCATGGATATGTGAAATAATTTAGAGTTTTTCTCTTGTTCTTTGAGCCACTTGACTCAATATTTCTAATGCTAGAGGAATTATTCTTGAGCATATCGTTCCTCCAGTTGTTTCTTGATATGTGCCTCTTCCTCCTGAAGATGATCTAGGCTCCCCTGAGTAATTATCTTCTGTTGGATTTCCTTCATTTGTTGCTCCAGGTCTCTTTGGGCTTGAAAGATGTTGCCAAAAGTGTGTTTTTTTCCAGTCTTTAAGGTGTTGTTTGAAGTTCTTCATCTTTTGTTGAAATCTGAACATCAATGTTCCATATGGGATTGTTTCATCTTCCCACCATTGCTTAACATTATTTTGGAAGTCAGGGTGAATCCAACATAATTTCTCAAAACATAAGGGTTTGCAACGTGAAGTGCTTGTGATATCCAACCATAACTAGGTTGGCGAGTGATCTGAGCCTGCTACACCCTGAATTCTCCGTTGATGTTCTCCAAATCCACAAAGTGAAGGGTATTAATCAGGTTATTGAAGATGACATTGTCCCCTTCAAACCTACAAGTGCCTCCTCTATTCTCCTCCAACAAGAGGATAATGTTGAAATCCCCTCCCAAGATCTATCTTTGTTCCCAAGTAATATCATTCAAGCCTTCCAAACTTTGCAAAAAGGGATTATTTTCCGACTATATATGCGATCTGTATACATTAGTAACAAACCCTTCCTTGTCTAAACCAATGGCTTTGTAGCAAGCTGAGATAGTCCATTTGGTGGTAAGGAAATTATATAAGATGATTGTTTCTAGATTCCAAAGAATGGCTAAGCCACCTATCAATCCTCCAGAGTCTATATGAACTAGATGGCCTTGCTTCCAACAACAAATTAAAATGGATTCAACCTCTGTACCAACACATTTGGTCTCTTGCAAAAGAAGAATTTCAATATTTTCTACCATAATGTGGTTTCGAAGAAGTCTTTGCTTACTCCTTCTATTAAGGCCTCAGATGTTCCATGATATTAGATTCATGAGGAAGATGGAGGGGGGATGTGAGGAAATATATTTGAGATCAATTGGATCTAACCTAAGTTTACCATGAAACTATTGACCTCCTAGATCAACAGTTGGGTCAATTTCCTGTCTTGTTTTTTTTCGTCTTTAGATTGCTTATGGGATCCTTGAGGGGTCCTATTTGGATTTCCTGCCCCAATCTAGATATGGAGGTAGCTCCAGTTGTAGAGTTGAGAGAAACTTTGTGGACTTTCTGGAGCTGATCCGACAAGAGAGAATGTAGTTCTTTTTTTGGGTATGCTTCTTCCAGACTTACCAGATCAATTCCCTCTAATTCTCTTTCATCAAGTTCAATCTCCATGTCTCCTCCATATTCTTTAGTAATTTGATCTTCGCCTCTCGGGATGTCCTCCTGGGTGGGGATGATTTTCTCAAGGATGGGATCTGGGAAAGATTTTGCTTTTTATTGCTCATTCCCATTTTGTTCATGTATTGATACTTCTCCCATTTGGGATTTTTCGGGGTTTGGCTCAAGATAGAAAAATATTTTCTAGTGGATGGAGCGTTGCTCTGATTAGGGGTTGGATTTTTTTGGCTTTTCTTCCATTTCCATTGAACCTAAGTGAAGTCCTCCTTAGATTTATTTGTTGTTGCAACTTCAAATCTTGGGGGGACATTGAGCGAACAATTCGTGAATAAGTGACCATGCTGATGACATTTGTGGTATCTGGATTCTGAAGGGGATGTGCTCATAGTCAATTGTCTACATCCACTCCTCGTCTTGGTATTCTAGGCATATAGAGTCTGTGAGGGGATTTGAAATGTTCAAATAGACACATATGCACGCATAAGAGGTGTAGCGATGTTGTTTTGTGGCCTCATCGGTTTTAACATATATTCCCAAAGTATTTATGATCCCCTCTAAAATTTCTCCCAACCAAAATTCTTGTGGAAGAGAATAAATCCTGATCCAAACAAGAGCATGAGTGAAGTCCTCCTTCTCCAAGTTGAATCGTTCCATCGAGTATCTCAAATAAAGACCTATTGAATTGAAAAAATAACAGCCATTTTCAAAGATTCTTTCTTTGTCTTCCAGATTGTGAAAGATTGTTGTGAAGAAACCCTTTGAGCCCAAATGAATGTCGAAGTGGCCCTTTGGCTTCAACCAAGCTTGGATCCATTTGAACAGATCTCATTCAAAGGTCCAAATTCCCCAAAATTTACCTATTAGCACATGATCCCGAATGTATTGGGTTTTCTCTCCAACCCTTATTGAATTTACCACAAATCTTGGAGCTTCTAGAGCCTGCAGAAGGAATTTCCCTGGCTCGAGCCACCTTTGGATGGGATGGCTCGGGTTTGATTTCCATCGCTTTACCCTTTCTTGGCACCTCATGGTAGGATGACATATGATATTGTGGTGGCGGATCAAAGGGTGGCCTCAACCCCCCCGCTCCACCTGATTCAATTGTAACCACATGTTTGTAGGATGGGGCTCGCTCCCCCTCATATGTCGGGTCCATGACTTCGCTCAAATCTATGCCTTTTGGTCATGGAAAGAGCGTGTTGATATGGAGATTGAAAGTTTTCCAAAACTCTAGCTCACATCACTCATCAAAATCCTAGCTTGCAAACGCTGCATTAAGGAAAAACAATTGAGAATTGTAATATAGTTTGAGAGTTAATGTAAGTTATTTTGTTGTTGCTACAGATCCCCTGTAACTACTGCATTCAATGATTTGTTTATAACTCCAAATCAATGAATTGGGTCAACATGATTTTTGGTAGAGTGAAGCCTTACATTGAATTTTACTCAGCCACCAAAAATACAAAATACCCATATCGTACTTTAAGAGATATATGGTGTTTATCAAACATGTAGTAGTTGCTATGAATCCTTCAAATTACTATAGATCGTATGTAATAGTTGTTATAGATCTAGTAGATTGCTACATATTCATTGTAGACACATCTTTTCATGCATGTGGTATTTCCCAATGACTAATTTCGCATATGATTTAGCACCTTTAACACATCCACACCTTAATCTAAATTTGTGTAATATAATTTGAAACATGGCAAAAGAAACAGTAAATGATTTATGGACTTTACAACATCCATCAAAAACATTAGTGTGCTAGTTAAAGGGTTCGAAATCAACTTAACCAACTACATAAATGATTTATGGACTTTGAGAAACCATAAAAAGAAAAACATCACTATGATTGTATCTCTATTTTACTTTAATTTTCATTTTTTTTTTCCACAGAAAAAATTTTGCAATTTATATTAGAGATATAAATTTGTTCTTTGCTCGAGAAAATACACAACATGATTAAAACAGAAAAGCTCGAGGAAATGGGAAGTATAATCCATGCAACTCTTTGCATAAAAAAGCTAGATCCGATTTGCTAAGATAGATGAGTATTGGAACAATCAGCGCTGAAAATAAATCTGTGTTGTGCACTGCTGGGGGATATATATGGAGACTAGACAGTTCTTTATAAAAAATAGCAGTTAGATGTCCTAAAATAGATTTAGAGCAAGAGGGGGGCCCTCGTGCCCGTCCACCTAGAGATTATAGGAAATGGATCCATCATTCTTCGTGAGCGCAACCTTGGATAGTAAATCCGCTTCTTTGTTGTTGTCCCGATAAGTATGTTTGAAATTTAACATGGTGAAGGATGATTGTAGTTTTCGGATCCTTTCCTTCCAGCCGAAGAGGGAGGTGACCTGTAGATTGTTTTTATTGTTAATCCAATCTATGATGATGCGGGAGTTCCCATACAGAAGAAGAGAATCTAGATTTAGTCTGGAGGCCAGAAGAAGAGAGGCCCAGGAGCCCAACAATTCTGCCCTGGTGTTGGTACCTTGTCCACAATTAAATGTCCATCTGCAATGAGTATTTGTGGAGATATGTAGCACTCCTCCTGCACCACTCTGTATACCTTTTGATTGAGAAGCTCCATCGATCCAGCCTGTGGGAGTCTTCTCGAGGATGGGGGTCTTGTGCTTGGTAGTTTTCCCCATAACTCTTAGGTGGATAACAGTCCAGGTATGATGTAGTCCAAGCAATTTATAGGCTACAGACTTTACAGGCTGTGGTGTAATCATTTTATAACCATATTATAACATGTTTTTAATTAAAATTTTTATCAAAAATCACATAAATGATTTATGGACTTTGAGAAACCAAAAAAAAAATTAAATTGTGATTGTATCTCTATTTTACTTTAATTTTCATTTTATAACCATATTATAACATGTTTTTAATTAAAAGGCTTATAAAAATCAAAACAAAAGAATTAGTGACCCAATTTTTTTTCCAAATCTTATTATTTGTATCTTTTACCCATAAGTTCAACATTTAGTTGTCTATGGAAACAACATATGTGACTTTAATAAGACATAGCTATTAAGAAATAAAATTGAATTCATTTATAAAATGTATCGACAGTAGATTCTAAGTTTAAATCAACGGAGAAAAGACAGTGAATATCTGTTTGGAAGGAGAAACGTCCACTCAACTGAAATCACATTGGTGAAGCAACCACAGCGGGCATAATGTTCCAAGGAAAAAATATCTCCGGCATACCTAACTCACACGCCTTCTATATTACGACCTCTTACTAACTTGACATTTCTGGTGTTTGTATTCGAATTCAGTTAAATTTTGGTATAATTCAAATTCTATACAAAATGGTGAGAATCATATTCAAAATTCTTTTATGTTGATATTTTTTCTCCTTAAAACAATTTAAATTAAATCTTTTATGTCGACTTTTTTTAAACAATTTAAATTAAAAACTAAATTAATGAAAACTTTGTTGGTGATGTTTCGTCTTTCCATATAAATTACATGGTGTGAATAAAAATAAAATATTTTGAATGTTCTTTATCAAAAGCGAATGTGATGTTCCTCCAGCAAACCACTTTTTGACAAAAAGATTCCGTTCTCCTCCGATTAGGATGCCTTATGATGTGAAATCCATTCAAGCCTGTTTTCAGGAAATGCTTTTTTTTTTTTAAATAATAGGAGACCCATTCTGATATTTTTTAAAGAGGTAAATTATTTTTATTTATCATTATCTATAGTGTATTTCAACCATAAAACCATGACAAGCATCCATCTTAATAAATTTATTTTAAAAAAATAGGATTTATTTGGCGGAAAAAGATCTATTGGAGAGGTTGTTCTATATCATATTTGTCTAGTGACAGACCTATAACATGGATGTGGGATGGAATAGAGGTTTTTCGTAAGTGGGCTAGGTTTACTAAAGGGCGTCGAGTGGTGATGCAAGTTACAGTCGCATCACCCCTACTTGGAATTCTAGCCCGACATGGAATGGGGTCAGGCAAGTACAACTTCAAATATGTTTCGAGCTAGGAGGACTTCTCCTTGCTAGGGTCTTTAACTCTGACACAAGGGCATTTATCCCACACATTCACTTCAGTTGATTTGATACCATTGGGATTTGATGTCTAGTTCGCTTGGCCTTGAGTTTGGTAAAAGGAAAAATGATGAACAGTTTAATTAGGATCGAGGCTTCATTGGTAGGATGCTAATTGGTGACCTGATGAGCAACATCTCCTTCTTTGATCCAGGGCTTCAGAATAGGAAAGCTTGAGATTGAGAGGACTAGGGAACCCTAAAAAACGAAGGAAATGTATTAAACACAAAACTGAAGTCGTCAATTTGCAACTCGATGATGTTATTAAGCTACACGAGCTTATGGAGTTGGATGACTCTACATTAGTTAGTTGTTTCTTGCGCAAAAGAATGGGAGGCAACTCCTTAAAAGCCTAGTTGATGAAAACTTTTGGTGTCGTGCTTGGATACACTCCATGAAGCATGGTTCTTGTGAAGGGTTGGTGGGTTTCAACATTAAGAACCGCAGAGGACGTAGACAATATCCTCCAGAACATATCGAAGTCGGGTTCACAAACATTAATCTTAAGGAATGACATTTGGACTTTGATGCCTGTTTGGCCCACCTCAACTTCACACTGGTTTGGGTAAGGATGTCAGATCTCCCCTTGATTCTATAGTTTGATTAATTCTTTAAAGAAATTGGGAATTCTTTAGGTCTCTCATATGAAGTGGATACTTCATTCTGCGAGTCTGGCTATATGGGGATGGCTAGGATACTGGTGGGACTTAACCTATCCAAATTTTCTTCCAAGCCCTCGACTTTGAAGGGGTCCCTTTTAAATGCAGATGGTGCCATGAATATGGACATTAGGCTAAGGATTGCTCTCTCTAGTTCAGAAATAAAATTTAGGTCTGTAAATCTCCCCAAGGCATAAAAGACTCAACCCAGTCTCCTCTAAAGAAGGATCCTTAGGAAACCTCCTCTAAAATAATTTAGGCGTCGACTACACAAGAAAAGGAGATACAATCCTAGCAATCATAGCATACCCCATGCCATCTTTTAAAGACCAACCACTTGCCTATCTTAGGTAAGTGTTATTCACCTCCTCCCCCTGAATTTGAAAATTCTTCTGGCCACTTGATTTTTGGGTCTTGGGAGGTAGGAGTAGAAGAAAAATTCCCTGCATCAACCTAGAAATTTATTGTTTAGACTTTTAGGGATCTATGTTCCCCAATTCCCTCCTTTCATTCCTTTGGATGGATTGGGAGGGGCCCATTACACTGAGCCCAAGCCTCTAAACATCCCTGTCACCTACCATGAGAAGATATTGGGCCCAAAATCACTCAGTGATTCCCAATCTTTTGAGGCTACCAAATACAACCTCTGATCTAGGAACATGGGACTAGGTATTTTCTCAAGAGGAATTGAGGGAGGATTGGAACACCTAGAAGAGAAAGGATCTAAAGTAGTATAGAGAGGCAAAAAATCATTCCTTTCTCTAGATCAGAAGGAAGAATATTGTAAAGTTAGAAGTGGATGACAACAATCTTTGATTGGGGTCCTTAAAGAAGATTCCCTTAGGGATGGTTCCAAAAGATCTACTTAACCCAGAACTACATAGGACTAGCCAATTCCTCCAAGAAATTGGCTATAAAAAGGTTTTATGAGATCCATAATCCCCCTATCATATTCTGACAAGAATTGATGACAGATAGGGAGAAGGTAGTTCCATATGTATCCAATCTCTTAAGGGGATAGGATTTCATCTTTATTGACACTTTAGGAAGATACGAGGGAACTGTACCTCTTGGGATTTTGTATCAGGGTTGGGGACCTCTCTCTTTTCTATGGATCATGGAAAATAAATTACTTGCTTGAATATTTATGGTCCATACCATGAAAGGAATGAATATTATTAAAACTTCTTCAACAATTTTTGGTTCCATAAAGGGCCGATGGTGATCGAAGGAGATCTGAATTTATCCCTTGGTGCATCAAATATTTGAGGACCAACGGCCTAGGTGGACAATTTATTTGATTTCTTCATAAGCAATTTGGAAAGGGTAGGTTTTCTAGATATAGAATCGATGAAACTCACCCTGACTTGGACCAATAGGAGGACAGGTGAGGCAAGAATAACAAAGAGGTTGGATCGCTTTCTAGTTTTGGAATATTTTCTTGAAGAGGCATTCAAAATATGCCAATGGGTTTCTTCAGGAGGAGGCTCTAATCACAATCCATTGATCATAGAAGTGGCCCTTGACCAAGGGAATCCACTCAACCCCTTCAAGATGAACCCTAAATGGCTCAAGGAAGAGGACTTTGTGCAAAAACTCAAAGATTCTTGGAAACCTTTCTATGACTCTCTCAACAAATCATCACCCATCCAATTCCACCAAAAACATGAAATAGGTCAAGTAGGGGTAAATATTATGGTCCAAGGATAAAAAGGAAAAGGATGATAAAACTTTAATGGAGTTTGAAGAGATTTTAGCCTCGAGTCTCACCAAGGATGGATTTGGTGTTTTGATAGAAAATAAAAAATATGAGATAAGTCAACTTGAAAACAAAAGAAGAAATATACTTATGGACAGAGAGAAAGAATGGCACTTAAGAATCAAGGAAAATTGGCTGCAGGTAGGAGATGATAACGCAAAAAAATTCTTGAGATTTTCCAATTGTAGAAAAAACTTAAACTTTGTCTAGAAGATTGCAAAAGAAGATGGATCCTAGGAAACAAACTTCCTTGAAATCACTTTTGAAGGGGTAAAGTACTTTCAATCCTTATTCAAAGTTGACTCGTGAGCTACCATTGCAATAATTATCTATTTATCTAGCTTCTTCCTTAGATTTGTTGAACATGGGGATAATCAAGCACTTATGGAAAAGGTGAGGAAAGAAGAGCTCCTCAGAACACTCCAAATCTTTCAGAAGGACAAAATTCCTTGGCCAGATGGCCTCCCTATTGAATTCCTTTTAGAAGGAAAAAATTCCCAGGACAAATGGCCTCCCTATTGAATTATTTCTCAATTTTTATGATTGTATTGAAGAATATTTTAGAAGAGTAGTGGAGGCCTCAAGATATATAGGGATAACTTTGGCATCCTTCAACTCCACCTTTTATAACACTTATACCTAGGGTTAATAATAACTCTTGCTATGAAAAAATTCACCCTATTTCCCTATGCAAATGCATCTAGGAAATAATCTCAAAGATTATCTGAAGAACATTGAAAGATATTTTTTCTCTCCAAATCTCCCCAAGGCAGTTTGGATTCCTCGAAGGGCGACAAATCCATGAGGTAGCGAGGGTTACCTAGGAAGGTCTTCACTCGATAAAGAATAAGAATTTAAAGGTGATGACTGTAAAAGTAGACCTCTCCAAATATTTTGACTGAGTGAATTGGCTCTTCTTAAGGCTAATCTTCATCCATTTGGGCTTCAATCATCAATTTGTTATGTGGGTCATGAGTTGCATCAATTCAATCTATTTTGTTGTTCTTTTCAATGGATCAACCTCCCCCTTCTTCAAACTAGAAAGAGGAATCAGGAAGGGATTCCCATTATCCCCACTCATCTTTCTTTTAGTAGTATAATGGTTGAACAAAGCCCTCAAGGTAGCCTCAACAATTGGCAACTTCAAAGGTATTCTTCTAAGAAACTCTTGTAATGTCACTCATTTACTCTTTGTTTATGATATCCTTATTTTTTTAGATGGAACCAAAAGAATGGTTAACAAGCTCAAAGAGATCATTTATCTCTTCTATGAAGCCACTGGAATGAAGATCATTCCAACCAAATTGATGATCCATTTCTAGGGTCTCTTGGAGGCAGAAAATTTATATATCTCCAAGCATTTTTTCTATCATGTAATCAACTTTGATGTTGGTTTCAAATACTTAGGTTTCCATTTAAAATTTAATCTCTATCTTAAAGGTGACTGGTAGTGGCTAATTTCTAAGGTCCCAAAAAAAATCAACACCTGGTGCAACAAATGGCTCTTTAGTGGTGTAAGGTTGGTTCTTGTTAAATCTGTCCTTGAGGCTATACCAATCTACTGGATGTCCCTCTCTTGGATTGTGAAAGGAGTCCTAGAGTGGATCATACAATTATGTTATTGTATCATTTAATCTAAACCAAGAGAGAAGAAAGGAATGGCTCTCGTCTTCGAGAGGAAATTTGCAATTTTGAAATGTCAAGGAGGATGGGGCCTCAAAAATATCTTCATGTTCTCAAAGGCACTCACTACAAAAAAATGTTTGGAGGCCTCTACAAGGTGTCGGTATATGGGTGCAAGTCATAGATGAGAAATACCTAGCCCAAACTCCATTGAGGTATGAGTAAGGAATCCCATTGTTGAATGCCTCTATCATTTTGAAAGAAACTACCTTGACTTTCCCCTTAATGGGAAATATTTGGTTTGGCACGTTGGAAAGAGATCCAAAGTCCAAGTAGGATTGGACCCATGGAATGGAATAAAAGACTCCTACACACTGCCAAGTCCTCTCATATGGGAACTTAGGTTTAGTGGATACCACACTCTAAGGCATATAGCAAGGGGAACCTTTGAAAACAATCGAAAACAACAATGGCTCACTTAAATGGAATTGGATCCCAGGGAAGAATATGTAGATAATTGGAAATACTATATGATGACCTTAGAAAGTGATTTATAAAACTAAATGAAGAGGAAGATGATATTATATGGTCTTTAAACCCCTTTGGGGGTTATGAACCAAAGGTTGGTTACAAGGCTCTTACATGAGAAGGAAATGAGAACCTAATGATCTAGTTGTGGAAGTCAATATGAAAGTTTGAATGTCCCGCTAAATCCAAAATATTTATATGGATCCTTCTCAACAATAGGGTTCTAACTTGGGACATTCTACATAAAAGAAGCTTCAAAGTACCTTGTAGATTTGTTTCTATGAAGCTAATATAGAAACCAATTTTTACCTCATCACCCCTTTCCCATACTCAAAACAAGTCTAGAAAGAGATAGAAGATTTAATAGGCCTTCATAATTCTTGGGAAGGGGACACCATAGAAGAAAATTTCAAACGATGGTGTCAAAAGAAGGACACAAAGAGGTATGAATTCCTCCCTCTCACATATGCTTGGAGAATATAATTGGCCATAAATGCCAATTTTTTTGCAGATGTGGACACCCTTCCTCTTAAACGTGCTACTCAAAGTCTCAACATACTCTATGATTTTCATCAAATTTCATTTTATCTTCCTCACAAACAATCAACAGATCACATAAACAAAGAAATCCCATGGGATTTCTTTGATGGAGCCTCACAAGGTACTCCTACTAAAGGTAGGGCAGGGGGGATTATATACCTTTTCCCTAGTCATACAATATCCTTCAAAAATAAAATTAGTTCTGCAACAAATAATTTCTATGAACTTATGGCTCTCAAAGTGGTTCTTATAATGGCTCAGGAAAGAGGAGTTACATAAATTCAAATTGTTTAGAGACTTGTTTCTAGTCATCCAATGGAAGAAAGAAGACTTCACCTTGAAAATTTTTGCATTGCAACCATTATTTCTTAACATCAAGAATATTCAATTAGCCTTCACTCATCTCTCTTTTTCTCACGTCTGTAGGGACAAAAACACAAAAAACATACATGTTTTCCAAAGAAGGACTAGAGCTACAAGAGGGCACTTGGGAAATCCTTGAACCCACTCAAGAGCAATCTCCTTCTTATTTTAATGAACCTTATTTTTAATTTCTTCACTTTACTGGACATTATGGAACAATAATCCATGAAACTGCAATTTTCTAAATATTTTTTAGAAAAACTATATATATATATATATGAGGAATATTGGAGCTGAAATTTTCTAAAAGTTTTTATGTAAACAACACAAGTTAGTGCTAGAAGCAAGAAAAACTTGTGAACTATATCAGGATGATCACATTCTTTTCTTGCTGATATATATTCAAACAATATGATATTTTGGTGAACATTGTTAAAGTATTTTTGTATTTGGACTTATGAGGTAGTCTGAAATACTCCACAGTATATGTTGTAGTTTTATTTACTGTAATAACATTACTAGACTTTTTCCCTTTAAAAATAAAAATTACTCCTCAAAATAATGATAAAAAATATTTGTCCTAATGAAACAAATGGAATTGTGAATGGTGGTGACAAAACTAGTTTTATTTACTGTAATAACATTACTGGACTTTTTCCCTTAAAAATAAAAATTACTTAAAATAATGATAAAAAATGTTTGTCCCCATGAAACAAATGGGGTTGTGAAATGAAACAAATCGGGTTGTGAATGGTGGTGACAAAACTAATTACTATATTTCTTATTATGAGTAGTTTTAATGAAACAAATGAAACAAATTACTATATTTCTTATTATGAGTAGTTTTAATGAAAAATGTGGGTTATGAATAGTGGTGACAAAACCAATGACTATATTTCTTATTATGAGTAGTTTTATAGAAAAGGTTTACCTAGACACGGATACTTGTCTAACATTACTTGACTTTTTTCCCTTTAAAAACAAAAATTATTCCTCAAAATAATGATAAAAAATGTTTATGTGGATGGTGGTGACAAAACCACTGATTATTTCTTATTATGAGTAGTTTTATAGAGAAGGTTTACCTAGACATGAATACTTGTCTAAGTAATTTATGAATTTGAGAATTTTAGTATTGTCCAAGTAATTTGCGAATTTTAGTATTGTCCAAGTAATTTGCGAATTTATGTGGATGGTGGTGACAAAATTACTAATTAGTTTTTATTATGAGAGTTTTATAGAGAAGGTTTACCCAGACATGAATACTTGTCTAAGTAATTTGTGAATTTGAGAATTTTAGTATTGTCTAAGTAATTTGTGAATTTGAGAATTTTAGTAATTTGGAGTTCTCAATTTTAATGAATATGTAATGGAATGTTTTTGTTTTTTTTTTTTGTTTAAAGGTGTTTTTTAGAATTTTCACTATAAAAGTGACTAAATATGGTTATTCACACAAGTCTTTAGTAAAGTCTTTTTTGGTAAGCCATATCATTTTGATTTTGGACTTTGGAAGTCATCATTTTGTGAATTTTGAAATTTCAAAACTTTTTTGTACTTTGGAAACTATCAACTTTTTTGTACTTTTTATAGTTGGGTATGAAGGATATATGTAATTTATTCCATACTCAACATGTAGTTGACAAGTGGAATGCCCATAATAAATATGTTAAAATATATTGACACTCATATAATTAAGAGAGAATATTGAAATACTATAATATATCTCAACCATAATATATACTATAATATTTTCAACCATTTAAAATTCATAAATCAAAATTAAAAAATACATTGTACAACATTTATATTAAATATCAACTTTATTTTTAAATACATATTAAATAATTAAAATTGATATTAAATGTAGGTGTTGTCTAATTGTTCTACAAAATTGAATTTTCATTGGAATCCGACAACATAAATCTGCACAAAATCACTATTTTTTGTTATTTAAAATCCATTTCTAAATGCTTAAATGGGTTCAACATGCTGGAAAAACCCTGAGGCACTCAGATTATACAAAAAAAATCACTCAAATCTACGGATCTAACAATTTCTTGTCATATTTCGGGAAAAAGTCCCCATAAAATATCGCAGAAAAAAAATTCATTTTGTAGAACGTTTAGACTACAACTTAAATGTAACCTTTTAAAATTAAAGTCGAAATTGCTTTTGTATATTTCTTTACTCTTCTTATATTTACATACTTTTTTAGTTTCTATTTGTTTAATTTAAATAAACATTTGAGAATTCAAAATCATTATAAATTATAATTATAATCTAGAAAAACATTACAATTATAGAAAATAATTTACAATTAAAAAGATTAAATGTAACCCCTAAAAATGTCGCTTAATGCCTCAAAATGGCTTTGGAAGGTTTCAAAATCCAATTTTCGAAACTGAGACCTCACACTAAAATGGCCTTGCGAGTCGATTCCTCCATTTTTTCCACCCAAAAAGTACCAAGATAAATGAAAAATTATATGATGATCCAATCCGGATTAGATGGGGAAGTTGAGTTGCTTCATGCTGAAGAAGTTACCCAACTTTGACATAATAGAGAGAATCACTCCAACCCCTATTGTCTTTTTCAGACAAACACTAGGGAGCACAACCAAAAAGAGCCTAGGAAAGAACATAAGTAAGAGGAACTAACATATCCATAGGGGAACCAAAGTTCTAGCTTAACCAGTTCCCTAAAGTTTCATTTCAGTTTGACTCAATGTCAAAGAGAGATTGAATATTTTTTCCGTCCATCCAAGCTTTAAGTGGGGCCAAATCCAATATTTTGAATGATATCTCCTTCTCATAAATGTTATCCATCAATATTTTCACCCTTTTCCCATTCCCTAACATCCAAGTGAGCTTTCCTACTGTTGCTTTCAAAAGCTTCAAAATGGGAGATCCTTTTTGAACTTTTAAAGGATTTTCTACGCATCTTAATAGCGAGCCTCTGAAATATTTTTCCACCACACCAGCTTACGAGTGATCATCCTCCATAGTAACAACTCCCATTGCCAAATTCATAGTTGTCAGATATTTAATTCCTAGGCCACCCTTGTCCTCTGGGATTCTAAGTATCTTCCAGTTGATGAGATGAAACTGTTTTGAGTTAGATCTATCCCCTTGCCATAAAAATTTCTTGATGTTCATTGAAATTTGTTTCATAATGCCAGAGGAAGCCAATAGTGACAAACATTGACATAAAGGTAGATTTGTAAGAATGGACTTGAGAAGGACCACACACCCAGTAGGATTGAGCCACTGCAAACCCTATTGCCCAAATTTAATCCTAATTTTGTCGAGTATAATAGACCATGCACGAGAGGAGGAACTTCTGAGAGAAATAGGGATTCTAAGATATCTGAATGAAGACAAACTTCTAGATAGTGAGAATTGAAATAATCTAGAAATAGAGTACAATACCTGCTGATTAGGATTCCACCCAAAGATTTGACATTTCTAGCAATTAATTTCTCCAAATGCATCCAATAATGAATCAAAGATGTGATTAAACCTTGAGGCAATAACGAGGGATGTTCCTCATAAAGGATGTTTCTTCCCATCCATAGAAACATCTTACTTTGAAGTTCCAAAGTTCCTAGATGACTACTACTTTGAAGTTTTGGCATAGGTAGAAACCATGGCCTGAAAAGTTAAAGCTTCAACATCGGGAGGGAGATCCCCCCCCTCTCTCTTTTTGAAGGGCACATCCGTATTTCTCAACAATAGTCAACTCATCCTTCAGAATCTCAACACTAAAAAAACTATCATTTAATGTGAGAAGCACCTCAATAAAAAATTTGAAAAACATGATATGGACTTTAATCCACTTATATAAAAAACGATTTAAAAAAAAATATAGTATTTAAAATATAAAAATCAAAATCATATTAAATATCACTTTATTTTCAAATTTGATCAAATAATTAAAATTAATATTAATAATTAATAAAAAAATATTTCTAAATCTTTTCTTTACACTTTGTATATCTATTCAATTATTAAACATAATAATTACTTTTATAAAAAACAAATAACATTTTAAATGAGAAGCATCAAAACTTCCATTTACTTTTGACATTGGAAGATTCCATTTAAGTGTAATATTATAAATAATTTTTTAAAGATTTTTCCCAATTTTTTATTTTATTTTTTATTGTAAATTTTTAAAATTCATAAATTTTAATTTAAAAAAAATGATATATTTAAATTCCGATATTAAAATTTGCTTGCAATTTTTTCCTTATTTTCCTTTACAATGCACGACATAAAAACCCAAAAAATAATACCGAATAAAGAATATAACCTTACATGAAAAATGTGTTTTTCCATATATAAAAAGAAATGACTTTCCATTTTCCATTTTCCATGTAAACAACTAAGTGATGCGAATAGGATGACTTTGGAATGTTGTAGAATGTGGTCGACACTTTGAAGTTCGTAAAAGCTAAGCCACTTTACCTTCACATATTCTTAGCTTGCCATTCTACACGACAAAGACATTGGAAAACAAACGTATTCTTGCAATTATTTTTTGAAAAGGTGTTCTCTCTTTTTGGGCGGAGAATAATAGAAGCTCTCCTCTCACTAGAGGAATTTAGTGGAGTAAAAGTTATTAAGTTTTTTTTTAAATAATGGTTAATAAATTTAAAGTCACAAACATTATCGCTGACTCTGAATTCCATTATCACAACCATATAACAATGTCATGAAATACAAAAAAGTAATATTCTAAAAAAAATCATTGGAGAATGACGCCATCACCATCCACATGTTACAATGAGAATGAGAGATCACATGCATCATAGATTTGATAATTTATTGCTTTCTAATGGTAAGCATGTCATAACATGATTCATGATAAGTGTAGTGATCATTTTGAGCTTTGCTTTTCTTCCTTTTAATATATATATATATTAAGATATAAAGGTTGAAAATAAATAAAGATTTAAGGTCATTTTCAACTTTGATTTTCTTTGTTTTAATATATATATATATA
>ML777091.1:964840-997986 GCA_009831015.1 Picea engelmannii
TGAAAATAAATAGAGATTTAAGGTCAATACATATTAAGAGAGTGCATTCTTTCTCTCAAGTGTAAACATCATCATTCTTTAGCTAGTAGGTAAATTTGACCTAATCAACGTATTTGTAATTTTTTTTTAATAAGTATAGTATATTTATAAATATCTAATTTATTAAGATAAAAATGCAATATTTTTAATAAAAATTATATAGTATAAATATCTATTTATTAAGATAAATTTATACACAAATTGTTTAATAAGTATCATATATTTATAAGGGAGATGATGGAGGTCGAGGGTAGGGTTCGACTCTAGGACCGGGAAACAGGTGGGAAGAAATGAGTGGAAGATTTGACAAAGGGGGGAAGAGTTAGATATGTGTAGGTGTCTTAGAGGGTAGTTTCGATGGCGTGGTACTCAGAACCACTTGAGGAAGAATGTGGAGCCAAGAAGATCTTTTTAAGTATGATGAGGAGTACAGAGAGGATTTATATAAGACAAGATTGTTAAAGTACGAGAAGGATCCATTATTAAATCCACTTAATTCAAACAATAAGTTCGAGGTAGTTATTTCGCCAGGTGGTGGATCAGAGGGCTACCATAAGGATTCAAGGCACATCGAGATAATCGATGACATTTTCGAGCTGGAAGCCACAGGACGTTTTCGGGCTCCACCTTTAGCTAACCTACCCCCAACACACTTCTTTTCTTATTCACAGTTTAGAAAGCAAGGGAGAAAACCTAGAGCAGTTTTCCACAGAGAGTTGATTGTTGCAAGGGTTGTGTTTGTTACTCCAAGCGATCCAATCATAAACTCTAATGGTGATAAGGAGAGTCCATTAGAGAGAAGGGGTTTAGAAGGGAGCAACGGAGAGTTAGTGGGAAACGAGCAGAGGTCCTTAGAGAAAAAAACGTGGAAGTTGAGGAGAAATAACACAAAAATGGTCTTGGGGCGAGATGTGGGTCTGAAGGAAGTTTCTTCTTTGTCCTTATTAGCGTTGGTTGGCTGTTTCAGTTACTGGGTATGTTCAATGGTGGATATTGGTAAATGGAAAGAGGAAAATTGGAAACCTTATATAGGTTATGCTCTTGAAACTCTAGTGCTAGTTCACTGATGGTTTTGTTTCCTTTTCAGAAAGGCGGAAGATGTGGAAAGAATTCTGGAAAGGGTTTGGCTATGTGGTTCTAACAGTTTAATGATTAAAAGGTGGACACACCTATTTAATCCATAGAAAGATCAGTTCAGATTTCAACATGTGTGGATGTTGACGTCGGCTTGTCCATTGGTTTTCTAGAACCTGGAATCTTTTAAAGCAATTAGTGATACTTTGGGAAAAATTATTCATGTGGATGTGAAATTGTTGTCTTGTCAAGATCGTAGAATAGGAAAAATGATGGTTGAAATAGACCTTCAAAAGAGTTTTCCGAAGTTTTTGGAAATTGAATGGAGAGGGATTGTTCACATACATAAACTGGATTAGTGTGGGGTCCCATTTCGATGCATGGTATGCAAGGAGGTGGGGCATTTGAAGAAAGCATGTCTCGGGAAATAAAAAAAAATAGTACGAAGGAGGTGCGACATGGATTGGAGATTAGTCTAAGCATGCTCTGATTTTGGAGATTTGTGATGAGAAGGGTTATGTTGTTCTGGATGGGGACTCACCAAACAGATCCATGAATTGTGCTTCGTTCATAGGTATGTTAAAAATATTTTCCCCTGCTCTTTTTTCATCTCTATCTATGAAGGAATTATAATTGTTACAAAGACTATATTTGGATAGTGATGTTAGGTCTGTAACATCCCGCTCTTGCGCACTGAGCGAACTTATTCTTTGAGGACACTTGCTCGCAGGTGATCTAGATTATTATGCTATTAAAAAATTTGATTTTGATTATGAGGCATTATGGGTTGATGTCATGTTGTTTTGTTGCATTGACATAGGCAGGTGCTATTGACTTGATTTTACTGAGTGTGCAGGATTTCAGACCTCGAGGATGCAGAGGCATTGATGGAACCCCTTGGACTCCGGATCAAGTCAGGGAGTGAACTAATGGGGTTTGATTGTTTTATATGTGATATTAGTGCATTTGATTAGATGATATGATATGGATATATTTTTGACATGATTCATTGATGATGTAGGTTGACGATAGCTTGCCGACTAGAGTCACATGTAGAGTAGAGGGGTCACGCTCGACTACCAGATATGTTGAGGGAGAGGTGTGGACAACATCCCTGCCACAACCTACTAGCACTCCCGCCATGGCTCGAACTGTAGGTTAATTATTACCTAGTTCGAGAGGACCCACGATGCCGTGAGGGCAGACTGCGACAGTCACTCACGATGATTCTAAGCGGCGTGCAATAAGGAAGGGGACTTATTCATTAGAGGCCCTTAGTCTCCCACAATATCACCTGGCGGAGTATTGACTCCAGGGGTTTTTGATGTCTACCAAGTCAGCCAAGAGGCGAGTGGCACCCTTGGAGCACGTGGTGTGTCCTGAAGGGCACGTCACGCAAGAGAAGTAGAAAGAGGCGAGTGGCACCCTTGGAGCACCTAGTGCATCCTGAAGGGCACGTCGCCTGGTTATTTAATAATTGGATAAACCTATATGGCTTTAGGACAAATAAAGTGTTAAGGAAGATTTGAAACCTTTCCCTTAAAAAAATGTCGCCCAGCCTAGGTAAATAAGGTCTAGGTCTAAATTTTACTGGTGATAAAATTTTATCTATTTAATATATATATATAATAATTAATAATGATAATCTTCATTAATCTTGTGACAAGAAGGGGGTAATCAATTAAATTGATTTATAAAATCTTTTGGGATAAAATTTAAAAAGGGGAAATAATTGTTTTACTTATTATGCTAATTAAAAATTTATTCATTAGAAAGAAAAAGGGAAAAAGGGTAAGTTTCTACACTTGTCTTTTTGAGTTTAAATAAAAAGGGGAAAGAGGGAAATCTAAAATAATTAGGAAACTAGGAAAAAGCAAGAAACATAAAAAGAAAGGGGAAACACAAGGAAAAATCAGAAAGTCTAACTTAGTAAGGTATCTAGCATTAAAAAACCTTCTAAATTAAACTAAACTAGTAAATTAATAATGGGGAAAGTCATTAAAACCTGTAAGGGAATTTGGGGACACCTAGGAGCGATTCTAAGAATGACTTTAGGTGGGTGAGGGAAATAAGGGTATTTAATTAATTAAAGAAATTAGTTTTTGGAGGAATGAAGGGGATGGGTGACACATGTACGGGGAGGATTTTTTATGAAATAATTTATTAAACATTAAATAAAATGGGATTTTGGGAAAGTAAGGGACTTCGAAACTCTATATAATGGAGGGAGGAAAATGATGATGGATCTCTTCTGTTGCGTAACGTTATGCTGCAGATATCTCTACTTGACTGACTTAGCTTGTGGGAGTTGGGATACCTATCTCAGTGAGGAGTGGTAGCTCGGCCTTGCGAGGCGAGCTAGGAGCTAGTTGAATCTCTGTTTAGTGTGCGTGGCCCCTTTTTGGCTCGGGGGGCTAAGGGGGAAGAAGAGTACCCCTAGCATTGGCTGGGAGGTACCGGTGAAGTCTCATCAGTCAACAAGTGGGAGTTGCACGGAGCGCTCGTGAC
This sequence comes from Picea engelmannii, assembly GCA_009831015.1. Taxonomy (NCBI): domain Eukaryota; kingdom Viridiplantae; phylum Streptophyta; class Pinopsida; order Pinales; family Pinaceae; genus Picea; species Picea engelmannii. The sequence continues at coordinate 968,462 of ML777091.1, forward strand.
ATCAACTCAGAGCGGGCGATTGGGAAACTGTACTCTTCATTTATTTCTGTGTGGTAGATTGTTAGTATGATTTATGCTTTCGGTTATGTATGCTTAATCAAATAAAGAATATGATAGTTTTAGTGTTCTAGTTGATGATTGAAATTTCCCCATAGCCTTAGCTTGATGTTGGTTGATTTCCCCTGGCCTTTGATCCTTGCACATCTTGATCGTCTTGTGGTTGATTGATTGTGATGATTGCGATTTATTGTGCCTTCATCCCTAGCTCATCAATCCTCACCTGAGCAGTTGGCCAGGAGCCTGATCTACGGTTGTCACTTCGGTGTTAATAGACCTATGGGTCTCAACGCCCTGCTTTTTTCTGTGTGGATGATGAGCGAAGAATGTTCCTATTAGTTGTCTACCTTTGTTGTTTGTCCTTGGCTGATTGTTTGTCTTGCGCCTTGATGCATTTAATTAACCCTGCAAATTTGATTGATGGTGAAATTTTCTTTAAACTCTGCGCGTTCTGGTGATTGTTACTTCTGTGTTTCCTGGAGGTAGTTGAGGTAGTTTTCTTCTACGTTTTCTATGAGGGATTATCCCTGAGCATATGTTTGTTTTGCTTGGCATATTTTACTTTTTGCTTGGAAGATTTTCATTTTTGCTTAGCGTGGCCTTAGTTTTTATTTACAAGGAGAGTGCACTTGTTTCTACTAATTCTTACCCTCCAACTGTTAACGTTGTATTGTCGTTTACCGATCCACTGTAATGCAATTTGAATCAATGTCTTGCCTAACATTCTTTGACTATTATTTTACCCTTCTTTGAACAACATTTTTCTCTTTATAACTTATGACTGAGTGACTCCTCCTGTTAGCGTTTTCTTCATCGTTTACCTGACTACGAACTTGAGGTTAAAATCTTTGAAAAATATTTGATGTAAAACTTAGATTCTTTTTATTTTTGGAACCCGACAATGTCTGGCTAAGCTCAACAATTCTTTTCCCTTTTATTGACCCTGATTTGGTGGTAAAGCACTACAAAATTGAGCCAAGGCGTTGGTTTAAGGTCCGTGCGTCCCAAGGTTATTCCACATCAAATTTTTTTTGTACTTAAAACAACCCCTTTTTGCACAACGAAGATTTATGTGTGAGACAACCAACCATTGCCTCTACGTTGAGTGTATTGCATCGAGTCATTCATTTTGGGTGTGACTGCTGGCAGCATAATCATTGGACAGGCATTTTAATCTACAACGAATCTTTATTACAGATGATTGGTAAAGGCGAATTACATTCAGGCGAATTGTTTAATGGTTTATATTATTATGAATTGTAAATCGTTGCTTGACTTTTTAGATGAGGTTATTCTCTGTCTGCGTATCATTGAGAAGTATACACACCACGTTTCTACTTTCTGTGTTATTAAATAGAACCAGAATGTCCTCGTTGCTAAATGTAAATCGTTGCTTGACCTTTTTGGCAGTAGATACATTACGTTTTTACCTTCTATGTTATTAAATCGAACCAGACATCTACTTTTTGATTGGTCTAACTGCTCCTTACCTCTTACAAGTAATCGTTTTTATTTATTTATTCCTGGGGTGTTTTTGCACATTGAATTGCTTATATATTAATGATAGCAATGCAACTTCCCTTCTAGTATGTTTGCACAATGATTTGCTTATATATTAATGATGGCAATGTAAATTCCATTCTGGTGCGTTTTTCCCGGTGATTTTCCCTTTTTAAGTGTTGACAACAATGCAATTCCTATCTTGTGTGTATGTACAACGATTTTGCCTTATTTATAAAATGAAAGCTCATTTTTAGTGGCTAGATGATAGCCTTTCCAGACCTCCAGTTTAGTCATGGACATCATTTAATTGAATAGAACTGCCTTTAATGTTTAAACAACCTTTAACGGAGCATAACCGTCTTTAATTGGTTTGGACAGCCTTCAATTGAATAGACAACCTTGATTGATTAGACATCCTTACTTCTTTCATGGACAGTTATTAATTTAATTTAATTTAGACTTGTCAATTTGGTTTAATATTGATTAAAGAAGACTTGCCGAATTGATGCGAATTTAATGTTTGTTTTTTTTTAAAGTAAAAAAGGAGGATCTTGTTATATTAAAGTTGCATGTTTACACAATCGTTTGCAGCGCCAACTGTCCCGCCTAAAAAGGAAACCGAGATAGTTGGTCGTTCCATGCCACTTGTTTTCAAACCAAAATAGCCAAGCTGCCATCCGCCCTGCCCGAAGGAAACCAAGACGCTTGGCCGCCATTAGTTTAAGTCTGTTCCCTAATTTACTACTGGAAACATAACTATAGTCTAATTGAGCTAAAGCTCTGGTTTGAAACAAAAGAGAATTTCTAACTATGATCATTGACAAATCCTTTTACCCGGTGTACTCGTCGTCTTTGCCGTTCTTTCCCATTCCGACTGGAATCACGTAGGCCTGAGCGCACGTAGGGCATTGTCGTCTTGGAGACGTGCTGGAGTAAGCTGCATACATCATGTCCAGGCATTGACTGATTCAGATGGCTCTGTGGATTTGGTCTTCCACCATGCTGTGTGTTTCAAAAATCAATTTCAGATGCTTCGGGTGGAGGAATGGAGGCTGGTCCTATGCATTACACTCCTTGTCTTCGACCTGCTCCTTATCTTCAATTGCATTGCCACCTTGCTGTACTTGCAGCCTGTCCTGCTGTGCTGCTTCCCATGGAAGTTCACTGCTTCTTGAATTTTCCTTTTCGCCGGTGTTTCCCTATAATTCTTCCTCAACATAGCAGGTTGTGTACACCTCTGCTAGGTCATCTTCCTAATGATTGTGTGTCATTCCTGGAGCCTGAGGCGTGGCATCATTCACGAAGCAGGTGTGGACATCCCAATTATCCAGGACAGTGAAGAGGAGATGTTCTGGAGGCACCTCGATGGGTTTGTCCAGAACAAACGCCTCCACATACGCCATGGGAGGCGTTCTGGTTCTCCTAGGCTTTCTGGTTCTATGAGTGTATGCCAATGCCAACACTTTTTCAAACTTCTCCTGCCGCTTCCTTCGGGAGTCAGTTGCATACCATGTCGCGCCTCTACAAGGCCAACCCCTTTCTCTCGGCATGAGGAGAAGCAGAGCTATAACTGGAATGTCGACTGGATCACTGTCCCTGCTCCAACACTTCGAAGGTTCAGCCTTCGGCCTTTCAATTTCCAAATGCAGCTCATATCCCTTCAGGCAACTGATAAGGACGAAGGTGACCATGAAAACCTTGGACATTAAGGATAATTCCTTAGTGCGCTGATCTGTCGTCCTCTTCACTCACGTGAGAGGCTTCGTCCGCTGGTGTAGGCTGCTCGGGCTCACTCCCATCTTAATGGTGAGGAGATGGGAGCTGGTGGTCATTAATTATGGCTCTACCCAGCTCGGTTTCACGTGTCCTTCCTCCTCGACGTGGCACCCCATCCAGGGGATGCGAATTTAATGTTAATTAGATTGTATTTAATGATTTAATTATAATGCAGATTTGCCTAATCGATTCATAGTTGATACTATTTCGATTGAATTTAATGACTAAAGTGTAATGTATAATTACCGATGGATTCGAAAGTAATGTTATTTAGATTGAAATGAATGACTAAGGTGTAAGGTAGAATGGTCGATTGGATTTGTATTTAATGTTAATCAGATGGTAAGTTAAAGACTAGTTTATAAGTTAGACTTGCTAAATTTAGATGGATAATCAATGTCAAAACAATTGTAACTATTGACTAGTTTAGACTGGATGATTGGTTGGGTCGTTGACGATGTCGTGTGTTGGCTTGTGTCATCCCCTGTTGTCATCCTCGAGCGTTTTGTTGACCTGTTGTTGGGGTTTGGGTGTGGTTTTCTTATCGGTATTCAGCTCCTAGTGCGTCGGATTATCTAGAGTCCTCGATCTAGATAGATCATGTTTGTGCCTAGGTTATTGACGTGCCTATCATCTGGGGACAACATGATTCCTGATGAGGGGATCATGGCGTGCCCTATTGGATAGCGACGAATGATAACTTGGCCAGAGTCAGTGTCTTCCTTGTAAGAGTTGTCGAGTGTTGTAAGTTTTCTTTTGGCACATGGGTTGAACACCTTCATGCGTTTGGTTCGCGCGCCTTGAGGTTCTAGTCTTGTTTGTCAAGGTCGTTGTGTCGGGAGGGGGATGTTGTCTCTTATATTGAAGGCATGTATAATTGCGTCGAGTGGGTAGTCATTCCTTCTTGTTGTCCTATGCATGTCTCACCCAGATGCTCTTGTACAGTGCGTGGAGTCATAGTAGCATGTTGCCTGGACTGCGAGCTTGCGTTCGTTGTCAGTTGTGTGGTTAATTGTTGTTGTCATCACCATCTTGACTTTCAAAAAAAAAAAAAAAAATTGCACTTCTGCGTCGCTTGTAGTTGTGAATAAGGGTTGTTACATTTGGTATCAGAGTCGGTTCAACCCGCGACTTGGGATCACTACAGCTTTCGTTGATATGATTTGATTATGATGTTGCTAATTAAGTTGACTTGTATTCGTGCAGGTAATCATGGTTAGAGAACGCCACAGAGGTAGACGACGAGGTTCTAGGGGAGGAGGCGCGACGCCTCCAGTAGCATCCACACCTGAGGGGTCTAACCCCAGGGAGATGAATATGTTTTCGGGTAGGAGCAAATAGCAGTAGGTGATGTAGTTGGATTGATGAGATCTTTTCAGTGCATGTTTGAGGCACTGATCGACCGTTTGGACAGAGATGAGGCCAGAGTGCCGGCACCCCCTGAGGGTCCATCGTGCGCTCTGGTCAGTACTAGTAGCATTCACCGTGAACTCGAGAAGGTCAAATTTCCCAAGTTCTTTGATGCCCCGGATGGTGCAACCACCGAGGCATGGTTGGAGAATATGGAGATGTGCTTTGCACTTCGCGACTATACCTCCAACATGAAGGTTCGCATGGTGGTCTTTCAACTGAAGGGAAGCGCTCTTTTATGGTGGAAGATACTCTTGCCACAACTGAACATGGTCGTCGAAGACGTGTCATGGGAACTATTTGAGGAACAGTTCTGAGAGAGGTACCTATCAGAGGAATTCATTGAGCGTTAGCTCAACGAGTTCAATGCCTTACGACAGGGCGGTCGTACGGTGCCCAAGTACGAGGCCCGTTTTATGGAGCTACTTCAGTATGCTCCACATCTTAATACTGATAAACTTAAGGTCAACAGGTTCGTGTTCGGCCTTAATGGAAACATACGTGAAAAGGTTAGGATTCTGATGCCTCAGACCTTGCATGATGTCGTCCAGAAGGCCCTAATAGCAGAGGAGGAGCTTATTAGCAAGGGTCAGAGCAGGACTCCAGCGAGACCAACAGGGTAGTTGTCATATGGTGCGCAACAACATTAGACACCAGCCAAACATACGCCAGGATATCATGGCTTCCAAAGGGGATCCACTTTCACTACACTTTGGTGATCGGCTCCTCAACAGTGAACACCTTATCGGGGACCACAACATCAACAACAACATCGACTGCAGCAGCAGCAGTTTAGGCTTGTTCAGCAGCACTGACAAGGATTCCAGGCCGGTGGGTCGTCATCTTCTACTTCGGGTACCAGGAGTACTAGACCGAAGAAGGGGTGTTGGATGTGTGGGGAGCCACACTACCAGCGTGACTGCCCTGTGGCAAGGACTAGAGCCTCTGGATCAGCTGGACCCACTACCATGGGAGATTTGGGCGAGTCCCATCGGATTCATGCAGCGATGAATAACTGCCAAGCAGAGCACCAGTCCACTGTGCTCGAGACGTCAGGTACCATCGTTGACTAGACCCTTAGTATTTTGATAGATCCCAGTGCTACTGAGAGTTTCATTTCTGGTGCAGCACTAAAAAGGATTAAGGTAAAGGCAGTCGAACAAGATGAGTTTATCTTCGTAGAGATGGCTTCGAGATCCAAACAGAAGGTTGGAGGAAAGGTTATGGGCTGTACCCTTAACTTGGGAGAGTTTGTCACCAAGGCCAACATGTATGTCACGATCTTAGGATCTTATGATGTCGTGATCGGTATGGACTAGTTGGAATCGCATGAGGCGATACTCAACTGTAAGACAAAACGATTGAGCTTGGTCGATGATGGGGGAAAAAGATGCGTGATTGTAGGTCGGAACCAAGGAGTTTCCCTAAGGTTCATCTCTTCCTTACAACTACGGAAGAGCATGCGCAAGGGGTGCAATATTTATGCGATCCTTGCATTAAACAAGAAGGGAGTAGCGGAAGGTCTAGAACACCTTTCGGTGGTGAGAGAGTTTGCAAACGTCTTTCCAAAGGAGTTACCTAGGATGTCGCCATAGAGGGAATTGGAGTTTACTATAGAACTAAAACTGGGGACTGAACCGATATCTAGAATGCCTTATCAAATGTCGACCCCGGAGTTACAGGAGTTGAGAATGCAACTGAAATAATTGTTGGACCTAAGACTGATACGTCCAAGTGTGTCACCGTGGGGTGCACCTATTATTTTAATACGAAAGAAGGATGGGTCGTGGAGGCTCTACATTGACTATCATCAATTGAACAAGGCAACGATCAAGAATCAATATCTGTTGTCGAGGATTGATGATCTATTTGATCAAATGAAGGGTGCGACGGTGTTCTCAAAGATCGATTTGCGATCAGGGTATCACCAGTTACGGATCAAGGAGGATGATGTCCCTAAGACTGCCTTTAAGATGAGGTTTGGACATTACGAGTTTACTATTTTACCATTTGGATTGACAAATGCCCCAGGGGTATTCATGAGTTTGATCAACGGGGTGTTCTGCGAGTACTTGGACAAGTTCGTCCAAGTATTCATTGACAATATTTTGATTTACTCTCGGACGACGGAGGAACATGACGAGCACTTACACTTGGTACTACAGTGTTTGCGAGAGAACAAATTGTATGGGAAGTTGTCCAAATGCTCATTTGATCAATCGAAGATTCACTACTTGGGGCATGTCATCTCCGACGAAGGTATCGTCATGGATCCAGCAAAGGCCGAGGCTATTATGGAATGGCCTGCACCGACGAATGTCCCGGAAGTGCGTAACTTCATGGGTTTAGCAGGATACTATTGACAGTTCGTCGAGGGATTTTCGAAGATAGAAAATACGATCATAGAATTACAGAAGAAGAACAAGAAGTTTGTTTGGACCAAGAAATGCGCGAAAGCATTTCAGAGGCTCAAGGAGCTGTTGACAACATCATCGATACTAAAGGTCCTTGACATGGACGCGGACTTCTTGGTATGCACTGACACATCCAAGGAAGGCTTAAGCAGAGTCTTGATGCAAGACGGACGAGTGATCACTTACATCTCGAGGAAACTGAGAAGGCATGAGGAGAACTACACGACGCATGATTTGGAGTTGTTAGCCATCATATATGCCTTGAAGGTTTAGAGACACTACCTTGTTGGATGAAAATTTGAACTAAATACAGACCACTGTGGACTACAACAAATCTTTACACAAAGCGACCTGAACACGCGACAACGACGTTGGTCGGAATTGCTTAGCGAGTATGACTTCGAGATTACTTACATAAAAGGAACAGTAAACCGAGTGGCAGATGCATTGAGTCAGAGACCATGCATCTTTTCAGTGTTGCCTCTTCAAACGAATTTACGTGAAAATATTCTAACTTTACAGCATGACAATGACTGGTACAAAGAGGTCGAGGGTTTTATCAGACAAAATACAATGATGGTACCAAGATTTGAAGGATTTACGTTTGACAACGAAGGTTTATTGAGGTTTAAAAATCATATTTACGTACCACCGAACGACGAGTTGAGGAGATTGATCCTAAGCAAGGCCCATAGAGCAGTTTACATGGTGCACCCAGGAGTCATAAAGATGAGGGTGGACCTTAAACCCTTATTCTTCTGGAAGGGAATGAAGGCAGACATAGTAAACTATGTGGCCAGATGTCTAGAATGTCAGCAGGTAAAGGTTGAACATAGACATCCAACAGGATTACTACAGCCACATGCTATTCCGAAATTGAAATGGGAGGTTATTTCGATGGATTTTACTGTTGGATTGCCACTGATGGCAAGGAGACACGACTAAATTTTCATAATAGTAGACACTCTGATGAAGAGTGCTCACTTTATTCCTGTGCATACGACGTATCAAGCACCTGACATAGCTAGAGTTTTCATCAGTGAGATTGTGAGGCTGCATGGCGTGCCGAAGAGGATTATATTCGATCGTGGATCGGTGTTTACTGGACGATTTTGGACGAGTTTCCAAGAGGCCTTGGGAACCCAACTTAACTTCAGTACTGCGTATCACCCGGAGACTGATGGGAAGATTGAATGAACAAACCAGACCTTGGAGGACATTTTGCGCATGTACGTGATGGACCAACAAAAGTGTTGGGAAGAATTCTTGCCACTGGTGGAATTCGCTTATAACAACAGTTACCAAAGCACCATTAATATGGCGCCTTTCAAATTTATTTACGGGCAACCGTGTCAGACGCCTTTGAGTTGGGATCAACTTGAGGATAGGGTCCTAGTGGGACCATAAGCGATCTAAGAAATGGAAGAGAAAATGAAAACAATAATACAAAGGATTAAAGAAGTGCAGGATCAGTAGAAGAGTTATGACGATGCACACCGTGTCGACCGCAGTTATGAGGTTGGTGATTGTTTCTTCTTGCGGGTTAAACCACATAATATCTCGGTCAAGTTTGGAAAGGGAGCTAAAATCTCTCCTAGGTTCATGGGACCTTTCAATATTGTGGAGAGAAACGGGCCTATGGCCTATCAACTAGCCTTGCCTGATTCTTTGAGGCGTATGCACGATGTTTTTCACGTATCTATTTTGAGACATTATATTAGTGATCCTACACACATTATTGACATGAGTTCCTTGCAGGTATCGGACAAGGGGGCAGTCACGGCTAAGCCGATCTGCATCCTGGATCATTGGGTTTGACAACTACAACATCGAACAGTAGATCAGGTCAAGGTCCAGTGGGACAACTATAGTCTGCACTCGGCGACCTTGGAGGATGCATATGATATGCGCCATCAGTTTCCATTTTTGTTTGATAGATAGACTTATGATACTATGATACACATTATTTCGACACTTATACTATGAAACTTTGGGACAAAGTTTAGACCAAGAGGGGGTATATGTAACATCCCGCTCTTGCGCACTAAGTGAACTTATTCTTTGAGGACACTTGCTCGCAACGGATCCGGATTATTATGCTATTAAAACATTTGATTTTGATTATGAGACGTTATGGGTTGATGTCATGTTGTTTTACTGCATTGACATAGACAGGTGCTATTGACTCAGTTTTACTGAGTGTGCAGGATTTCGAACCTCGAGGATGCAGAGGCATCAATGGAACCCCTTGGACTCTGGATCAAGTCAGGGAGTGAACTAATGGTGTTTGATTGTTTTATATGTGATATTACTGCATCTGATTAGATGATATGATATGGATATATTTCTGACATGATTCGTTGATGATGCAGGTTGACGAGAGCTTGCCGACTAGACTCACATGTGGAGTAGAGGGGTCACACTCGAATACCAGAGACGTTGAGGGATAGGTGTGGACAACAGCCCTGCCACAACCTACTATCATTCTCGTCATGGCTCGAACTGGAGGTTAACTATTACCTAGTTCGAGAGGACCCACGATGTCGTGAGGGCAGACTGCAACAGTCGCTCACGATGATTCTAAGGGGCGCACAATAAGGCAAGGGCCTTATTCCTTAGAGGCCCTTAGTCTCCCACAAGATCACCTGGTGGAGTATTAACTCCAGGGTTTTTTTATGTCTACCAAGTCAGTCAAGAGGCGAGTGGCACCCTTGGAGCACGTGGTGCGTCCTGAAGGGCATGTCGCGCAAGAAAAACATAAATAGGCGAGTGGCACCCTTGGAGCACCTAGTATGTCCTGAAGGGCATGTTGCATGGTTATTTAATAATTGGATAAACCTAGATGGCTTTAGGACAAATAAAGTGTTAAGGAAGATTTGAAACCTTTCCCTTAAAAAAATGTCGCCCAACCTAGGAAAATAAGGTCTAGGTCTAAATTTTACTGGTGATAAAATTTTATCTATTTAAAATATATATATATATATATATAATCTTCATTAATCTTGTGAGAAGAAGGGGGTAAGCAATTAAATTGATTTATAAAAAAAATTGGGATAAAATTTAGAAAGGGGAAATAATTGTTTTATTTATTATGCTAATTAAAAAATTATTCATTAGAAAGAAAAAGGGAAAAAGGGTAAGTTTTTGCACTTGCCTTTTTGAGTTTAAATAAAAAGGGGAAAGAGAGAAATCTAAAATAATTAGGAAACTAAGAAAAAACAAGAAACATAAAAAGAAAGGGGAAACACAAGGAAAAATAAGAAAGTCTAACTTAGTAAGGTATCTAGCATTAAAGAACCTTCTAAATTAAACTGAACTAGTAAATTAATAATGGGGAAAGTCATTAAAACCTGTAAGGGAATTTGGGGACACTGAGGAGCGATTCTAGGAATGACTCTAGGTGGGTGAGGGAAATAAGGGTATTTAATTAATTAAAGAAATTGATTTTTGGAGGAATGAAGGGGATGGGTGACACATGTACGGGGAGGATTTTTTATGAATTAATTTATTGAACATTAAATAAAATGGGATTTTGGGAAAGTAAGGGACTTCGAAACTCTATATAATGGAGGGAGAAAAATGATGATGGATCTCTTCTGTTTGCGTAACGTTACGCTGCAGGAATCTCTACTTGATTAACTTAGCTTGTGGGAGTTGGGATACCCATCTCGGTGAGGAGTGGTAGCTCAGCCTTGCGAGGTGAGATGGGAGCTAGTTGAATCTCTGGATAGTGTGCGTGGCCCCTTTGCAGCTCAGGTGGCTAAGGGGGAAGAAGAGCACCCCTAGCATTGGCTGGGAGGTACCGGTGAAGTCTCATCGGTTGGCAAGCAGGAGTTGCACGGAGCGCGCAGGATATCAACTCAGAGTGGGCGATTGGGCAATGGTACGCTTCCTTTGTTTTTGTGTGGTAGATTGTTAGTATTATTTATACTTTGGGTTCTTTACACTTAATCAAGTAAAGAATCTGATAGCCTTAGTGTTCTAGTTGATGACTGAAATTTCCCCATAGCCTTAGCTTGATGTTGGTTGATTTCCCCTGGCCTTCGATCCTTGCACGTCTTGACCGTCCTGTGGTTGATTGATTGTGATGATTGTGGTTTATTGTGCCTTCGTCCCTAGCTCATCAGTTCTCGCATGAGCAGTCATCCAGGACTTTGATCTACGGTCGTCGCTTCGGTATTAATAGACCTATGGATCTCAACGCCCTGCTTTTCTGTGCGTGGATGATGAGCGAAGGATGTTCCTGTCAACCATCTACCTCTGTTGTTTTTCCTTGGCTGATTGTTTGTCTTGCGCCTTGATGTGTTTAATTAACCCTACAAATTTGATTGATGGCGAAATTTTCTTTAAACCCTGCGCGTTCTGGTGATTGTTACTTTTGTGTTTCCTTGAGGTAGTTTTCTTCTGCGTTTTCTGTGAGGGATTATCCCTGAGCAGATTTTCATTTTACTTGGTAGATTTTACATTTTGCTTGGCATGTTTTCGTTTTTGCTTAGCGCGGCCTTAGATTTTATTTACAAGGAGAGTGCACTCGTTTTCACTAATTGTTACCCTCCAACTGTTACCGTTGTATTGTCGTTTACTAATCCGTTGTAATGAAATTTGAATCGATGTCTTGCCTAACATTCTTTGATTGCTATTTTACCCTTCTCTAAACAACGTTTTTCTCTGTATAACTTATGACTGAGTGACTCCTCCTGTCATCGTTTACCTGACTGCGAACTTGAGGTTAAAATCTGTGAAAAATCCTTGATGTAAAACTCAGATTCTTTTTATTATTGGAACCCGACAACGTGTGGCTAAGCTCAACAATTCTTTTCCCTTTTATTGGCCCCAATTTGGTGGTAAACCACTGCAAAATTGAGCTTAGGCGTTGGTTTAAGGTCTGTGCATCCCAAGGTTATTCCACAACAATTTTGTTTTGTAATGAAAATAGCCCCCTTTTGCACAACGAAGATTTATGTGTGAGACAACCAACCGTTGCCTCTGCATTGAGTGTATTGCATCGAGTCATTCATTTTGGGTGTGACTGTTGGCATCATTATCATTGGACATGCGTTTTAATCTACAACGAACCTTTATTACAGATGATTGGTAAAGGCGAATTACATTCAGGCGAATTGTTTAATGGTTTATATTATTGCGAATTGTAAATCGTTGCTTGACTTTTTGGCTGAGGTTATTCTCTATTTGTGTATCATTGAGCAATATACACATCACGTTTTTACTTTCTGTGTTATAAAATAGAACCAGAATGTCCTCGTTGCTAAATGTAAATCGTTGCTTGACCTTTTTGGCAATAGATACATTACGTTTTTACCTTCTATGTTATTAAATCGAACCAGACGTCTACTTTTTGATTGGTCTAACTGCTCCTTACCTCTTACAAGTAATCGTTTTTATTTCTTTATTCCCGGGGTGTTTTTGCACACTGAATTGCTTATATACTAATGATAACAATGCAAGTTCCCTTCTGGTATGTTTGCACAACGATTTGCTTATATATTAATGATGGCAATGTAAATTCCATTCTGGTGCGTTTTGCCCATCGATTTTCCCTTTTTAAGTGTTGACAACAATGCAATTCCTATCTTGTGTGTATGTACAATGATTTTTCCTTAATTATAAAATGACAGCTCCCTTTTAGTGGCTAGATGATAGACTTCCCAAACCTCCAGTTTAGTCATGGACAATATTTAATTGAATAGAACCGGCTTTAATGTTTAAACAGCCTTTAACGGAGCATATCCGTCTTTAATTGGTTTGGAAAACCTTCAATTGATTAGACATCCTTACTTCTTTCATGGACAATTATTAATTTGATTTAATTTAGACTTGTCAATTTGGTTTAATATTGATTAAAGAAGACTTGCCGAATTGATGCAAATTTAATGTTAATTAGATTGTAGTTAATGATTTAATTATAATGCAGATTTTTCTAATCGATTCGTAGTTGATACTATTTCGATTGAATTTAATGACTAAAGTGTAATGTAGAATTGTCGATGTAAGTTAGACTTGCTCTTAATATAAGAATTTATATCGTCTTCTCAAACTTGATATGGTGAAGACTCCATTAAATTGAAAGGAGGGTGGGGTAGGGTAGGGTAGAGAATTAATACAGAATATATGTATTTTTTCTATTAATTCCCTTGTTCACTCGCCCACCCACTCGAAGAATTAATAGAGAATATATGTATTTTCTCTATTAATTTTTCACCCACCCTCATATACATGACATGAGGGTGGGTGGGGAGAATTAATAAAGAAAATACATATTTTCTCTATTAATTCCCCCACCCACCCTAGAGTGCATTAAATTGATAAATTTAGTGTCAATAAGAATATGTATTAAATAATTTAAAAGATAAAAAAAATAAAAATTAGTGGTTATAGCCACTTGCCATTGAATATATAATGCCAATGAAATCGTAGTATGGTATGTGTACTTGCTCTCTACACGTTTTTATAAAGTTTGATCACATAATATCAACAAATATTAATGAGATTTTTCAAATTGATATGATTTAAAAGGGTGTTGGTTAAACGTTCTACTTTTTGGGTTTTTTGACCGGAATTCGGCGATGTAAGTCTGGATAAAATCGCTATTTCTTGTTGTTTAAATTGTATTTCTGAATGCATAAATGGATTCAACATGCTGAAAAACCCCTAAAGCACTTGGATTATACAAACTTAACCACTCAAATATACAAATCCAACCATTCCTCACCGAATTTTAAACAAAATCAAACGAAAAAAAATCATTAAAAAACAAAAACAAAAAAAAATTAGAACTTTTAAACTAGTGAATTTAAAAATCTCGTGGAAAGAAATTACTTATGATGCAACTATTCGCATCTACTCTATGAAGAAATTATCGTTCAATCGTATAATGACTTTCTAGCAAATAGAGCCATTCATGAGTGCAAGTGGATTATCACATTTTTAAATAAGCTAAAGTTTCAAACTATTATAGTTTAAAGACGAATAATATAGTTTAAGGGTATTGGATTAAGGGTATTGGATAAGGGCTATTTATGTTTTTTAAAGCTATTTATGTAAATAAAATATCATGGATTTAATTGATAGGTTTTTGAGTTTTTGGTTAATTTTAAAATAATAAAATAAAAATTAAATTTATGGTAAAATTATGATAAAAATGTGATCAGTTATTTAAGTTTTTTTTCAAGCTATTTATGTAAATAAAATATTATGGATTTAATTGATAGGTTTTTGAGTTTTTTATTAATTTTAAAATAATAAAATAAAAATTAAATTTATAGTAAAATTATGATAAAAATGTGATCGAACTAAAACTTTTATCTAAATAGTTATTAAAAAAAAATATTTAAATCACTTTACCTTAATTGAGGTCTTTAACAAAAAGGAAAAGAGGTAAGCCATCCACTAAGTGTATATCATTAAACTTAACCCTAATTTTTTTTTTTTTAATAATGATTATTTATCAACATCAAGATCTTCTCGTATGAATAATATGTAATCAACGATCTTCTCAAATCTTATAGTGCTACTTCTTTCATTGCAATTTCAATTATTATTTTATGTTATTTTTTCAAGATTGTACATGAACATGCTTGATGAATCTATAATTAATAGAGATTATAATTAGCAATTTTCTACAGTTGTCCAAAAGTACATTCATAGAATGTTTAGTGGTATAATGGTGCAATGTTAGTTGTGTCTTGGACATACATTGAAATTATTAATGGAGTACTTTGAGAATAATATAATTGTATGTGTTTAGCATTTTGAATTCTAAGTGGATTTGAATAAAAATGTATAATTTGCAGAGTAGTGAATTGTTTAATGTTTATTCATTGTATCTAGTGAGAAATTAGCAGTATTAGTTGTATTAGAAGTAAGTTCTAAGTTTAAAACGACAACTTTTGAATGTCGTTTGTTTGTGTTAGTTGATTTAGTTTCTAAGCTTTAAAGGATCTTTGTTGTAGTAAGTTAAGTTTAATAGAACTTGCATTTTTAGTTTAGTTTTTCAACATATCTTAAATGTTATTTGTTTTTTTGTCTCAATTGAATTGATTCTTGGGTCTTCAAAGGATAAATATCGCACTAGTTTGAGCTTCAAATAACTTGCTTTATTATTTTAATTTCCCTTAAAGCAAGATAGATTGATGACTATAGATGCATCAACCATCACAACAAGGAATGATGGACATACATGACAAGGCAAGAAGGAGTTTGTGCTATCTTTGATGTCATAATAAGGGCTCATATTTAACCCACTGCGGAAGTGTTAATCGAATATTTGGTCTCAATCTCAAACCATTGGGGCAATTCCAAGCAAATATATCATCATTAATTGTGTAATGTACCCAGCCCCCAACTAGGTCACTTCACTTTCTAAAGTGACTCAATAAAACTTTCTGATACCAATTCTAAATGAGGAAATAACATACACAACATGACATTCAAGTTTACACAATGGACCGTGCTAATTAAAAATATAAATGCAATTGTTTAACTAGGTAGTGCAATGACTAAATGCATACAATATTATTCAACCATTTAAATAGATATTTAGAAGCATCATTTTTCTCACAACAAGCAATAATAACCAAATATATCTCAAAGTAAATTTCACAACAACTATATTAGCATTATACATGATTAAACACAACAAATAGAACACTTATCTTATCAAATGTGAAACCTGTTGCAGAGGATGGATGCTCCTCACAACCGTAGGCTTGTTGTTCCATATCTCAACAACAAACCACCCTCAAGCTAGGGATATGAATCCACAAGAGATGGTGGTCCCTAAAACTGGCTAATGTCCCCCTCTCAATAGTCCAATTCACAGCTAATTCCATTCCACTAGCTCTCTTCCACTCAACCTGCACAACCCAAGGGATGGAATCTCCCTTCACTACTCATAGTCCCTCGGGCCTTTCCACTCCCCTCTAGGGCTCCAACACAGGTTGGATAGGAAATCTATTGTCTAGGACCTCGAGAATTCTACAGTTGCAACCACGAATTCGCCTGGCAGCAAAACACGTGCTTGCTTGGCAAGTTTCAAACAACACATTACTCCTGGGCATGTAGCTTCTTTCTCCATAAATTTTCAGCTCCAAAGAGATACTAAAATTGCCCACAATAACTACCTTCAAGATTCAACACTCAGAACTTCATTGCTGGCCAGAAAAGGCCATGTAAAAACTGCTCTCTATGAAAAAACTCGAATGTGCAATTTTGGTCTCCTACCCATACAAATTTCCTCTCATTCTATTGATTTCTTGACTTCCACTCTTCCCCAAGATCATTGTACTCATCCCCCATGCTCTCAATAACTATGGGATGTGACTCTCACACCCACCTTCTTACATGAATTCAATGATTGGGCTTTAGAACACTTAACAACTAATGGAAGGTTCATGGTAAGGATAATTTAGAAAGAAATAAGAAATGGGTTTTGGTTTAATAGACATGGCTAAAGGCCCCCACCATTGGATCCCTTCCCTCTCTTGTGGATACTTATCCCCCTAATCTTTGTTTGTGTCTGTCTACAGCTGGCTATAGATTTTATTCATTATATTCAATTTACATCATTTACATATTACATTGTTTGGCTCTTGACCATATACTACATTTACAATATGCATCACTAATTTGGGGTTTGAAAATGGGGTTATTAAATTCCCCTCCCCCTACAAACTACACTGCCCTTAGTGCAGATAACCATACAATTTACACATTGACATATATAAAAACATTACACCAGAATACTTGATAATTCCACAACTTAGTGAGTCACGCAACAATTTCAACGAACAAATCTCTTTTCCCCTCAACCCACACATTGGTTGGACATGAAGTCTCAAAGTTGTCGTTCCAGGAACTCTAGCAGCTAAAATGGATTCTTCATTCACTTATGTACAAATGTACATTCAATTTTCTTCAGATTTTGCAAAAAATTGAGGGTATGCTTCCTACATGCCTTCCTCGTGCTCCCGTGTAGTGTCTTCAGGACTGTAGCAGGGCCATTGAACCTTTACCAAGCTGATGGATTTTTTCCTGAGGGAGCACTTTGAATTTCTAGTCCAGGATGTGCACTGGTTCCACTTGAAAATACTATTCGTGTTCCACCTAGAACACATTCTAATCAATCACATGATTCAGATTAGGTACATACTTTTTTAATAAAGACACATGGAACATGTTATGAATTCGCATGGATGAAGGTAATGCTAGCATGTAGGCAACTGGTCCTATCTTTTCTAAGACCTCAAAAGGCCCACAATATCTCGCTTCCAACTTTGGGCAACTTCCCAATTTCAATGAGCTTCTCTTGGATTTAACTTTTAAAAACACATGCTCTCCCACTTTTAATTCTCTATGTGTTTTATCTTTATTAGCATAGCTCTTTAGCCGATCTTGTGCAACTTTCAAATTTTTCCTGGTTTTTACCATTTGTTCTTCAATTTCCTTTAACAATTCTGGCCTAATCACGGCTCTATCTGCTAGGTTATCCCAACTTAGGGGTGTGTTTCATTTTATGCCATATAAAGATTCAAATGGGTTCATCTTCAATGATTCTCGATACCCATTATTGTAGGTAAACTCAACTAAATAGATATAGTCCTCCCACCTAGAAGGCTTGTCCATTACATACATTCTCAACATATCCTCAATTATCTGATTAATTCTATATGTTTTCCCATCTGACTCTGGGTGATATGTTGTACTGAAATTCAAATTTGTCCCAAATCATTTGAACAACCCCTTCCGAAAATTGGAAGTGAACTTGGGATCTCGATCTGACACTATTTCCTTGGGCACACCATGAAGCCTAGCAATTTCTCTCATGTAAATTTCTGCAACATTGGCTACCTTATGAGTTACTTTTATTGGATTGAAATGTGCAGCCTTTGTAAGCTTGTCCACCACTACCATTATGGAATCATGTTTCCTTGTTAACCTAGGCAATTTGGTAATGAATCAATAGTAACAACTTCCCATTTCCATTCAGGAATGGGAAATGGATACAACAATCTCGTTGAATGTATGTGCTCAACCTTTACCTTCTAACGTTCCATGCATCTGGCCAAATAATCAGTGACATCTCTCTTCATACCAAGCCAAAAATATTGGTCCCTTACAACTGTAATAGTTTCCTTGTATCTTGGATGCCCCGCATATGGCACATTGTGCATCTCCTTCAAAACACAATTTCTCAATTCTCGAGAATTGGGGACATATGCTCTATTCTAGAATAAGAGGATTATGTACTCTTCTAGCTTGTAATCCTTTTATTTTTGTTATACATTATTTTGTTGTAAGTTTTCTTTAACTTGCACATAATGTTGATCTGTTGTTATAGCCTCTAGAATTCCATGCTTCAAATCTGTCATGTACATACTAATGGTTGTAGCATGCATTTTATGCACCCTTCTGTTGAGTGCATCAACCACTTTGTTCTCTTTTCCCTTTATGTGCTTGATGTCAAATTTGTATTCAATAAAAAATTCCAACCATCTAGTTTGTCTAGCATTTAGTGTTGGTTGTTCAAATAAATATTTCAGACCACTATGGTCTGTCGTCAATTCAAATTGTATGCCCATAAGGTAATGTCTCCACATCCTTAAAGCATGTACTATGGTTTCCAACTCCAAGTCATGTGTGGTATAATTTATTTCATACTCCTTTAATTTTCTGGACTCATAAGTACAAATTACATGTCCATTTTGCATAAGGAATCCACAGATCCCTTCCTTGCATGCATATGTGCACACAACAAAATCCTCATCTGGATCTGCAAATTTTAAAATAGGTGCACTAGTTAGAAAATCCTTTAAGCACTAGAAATTCTCTTCACACTTAGCACTCCATTCAAATTTTAGTACTTTCTTTTGCAAAGATGTTATTAGGTGTGCAATTTTGGAGAATCCCAAAATGAATCTCCTGTAATAACTAGATGGATCCATAAATGATCTAACCTCTAAAATGTTTGTTGGTGCTG
Source organism: Picea engelmannii (assembly GCA_009831015.1). NCBI lineage: Eukaryota > Viridiplantae > Streptophyta > Pinopsida > Pinales > Pinaceae > Picea > Picea engelmannii. The sequence continues at coordinate 987,617 of ML777091.1, forward strand.
GCCAACTTTTGATTGCTTCAATATTTTTGAGATCCTCTGTTATGCCATCTTTTGAAACAATGTGACTCAAATAATGGATCTGCTTTTGATAGAAAGTTCATTTACTCAATTTGGCATACAATTGGTACTCTCTTAACACTTGTAGCATCATCCTCAAATGTTTCTCATGCACCTCCTTTGTATTGGAATCGATAATAATATCATCCAAGAATACAATGACAAACTTGTCCAATAAATTTCTAAACAACCCATTCATCAAACACATAAATGTAGTCAGTGCATTTGTCAACCCAAAAGGCACCACTACAAATTCATAATGTCCATACCTTGTCCGAAAGGTTGCTTTGATAGTATCCTCTTAGATATCATTTTCAGGATTAACTACGTAGTGTAATTCATTAATCTATGACCCATATCCATGAGTATTAGTCGCAACTGACCAATAATTCTCATGAGTATCCTCTTCTTTGATTCTCACTTGATGATAGCCTGCCCTCAAGTCGATCTTGGAGAACATGTTTGCTCCTTTTAGTTGATAAAAAATATCATCAGTCCTTGGAAAAGGATACTTATTCTTGATTGTAACCTTGTTCACCTATCTAAAGTCAATACACAACCTCAACATTCCATCTTTTTTCTTGACAAAAAGAACTGGGGCACCCCAAGGAGAAACACTTGGGCATGTGTACCCTTTCTTTAATAACTCTTCTAGTTTCATTTGCAACTCTTTTAGCTCCGGTGTGTTGATTCTATAGGGAGTTTTAGATACTTGGGCAGCTCTATGCATTAAGTCAATAGAGAAATATATATCCCTCTTTGGTGGCAATCCTAGAAGCTCTTCAAATACATCTTTATATTCTTTCAAGACTAGATAATCTTCAAGACTTGGCTCCTTATCCTTCATTGGATCTTTCCATATGGGATGCATATATCTAGCACCCTTTTCTAAAACTTCTTTTCAGCTACAATGTTGAAATCTCTCGGATAGATATAGGCCTTTGAATACCTTGTATTATCCTTGAATTCCCTTCTTCATCAAGACATGTCAAAACCTCAATCTTATATTTCACTTCAATCATGTGGGATTGATAGTCTGTTGGTCTATTGTCCAAGGCATCATAGATCCTTGGCATGATTTTTCCCACGTACTCTATTGTCTCCTCTTGCTTGATGCTATGAATAGTCTTCATCTTATCTCATCAATGAGGACAATATTTATACATGTGATTTCCTTCACATCCCCAACACTTTATGGGTTGTTGTCTTGGCCTCTTTCCCAAGGACTTTGTCATTTTTTTATCACCTTGAGATGGATTCCCTTGCTGATGTGCTTGAGAAATATTCCTTATGAAAGGTGGCTCGAATATTTTCTTCCTTTGATCCATCTTTCCTTTATTCTTGTCATCCTGGGCCCTTTGGAAGGTTGACCTTCCTCTATTCTACTCATACAAATACTTGGCCTTTCTTATGGCTTCTTCTAAATTCTTGGGCTCATTAAACTAAATTTATCCTTGTAGAAGGGTGGAAGTCAACTCAAGAACCTCTGAATTTTGACCTTCTCATCTCTGATGAAGCTCACATATCTAAGAATTTCCAAGTTTTTTTCTCGTATTCATCCATAGTCATATTCCCAAGTTTGAGTTCAAATAAATCTTGCATATTCTTGTCATAATATTGCTTTGACAAGTATTGTTGCTAAAAATATTTCTTGAACTGCTTCCAAGAAATTATCTTCTCATCAAGGTGCTTAACATGATTTAGTCAATCCCACCACATAGATGCATTTCCTTGAAGGTGATAGGTTTAAATTCTGGCTTCTGCATTTTATGAGTAGTTATGTAACTAGAAATATTTCCTCATTCCCAAAAGCCATGCTTCTGCATCTTCTCCTTTTTTGTTTTCTCCATCAAAATATGGTGGCTTGATCTTCCTAAGCTCCCCTTGCAAGTTATCTGACCCATGTCTCCTTATTTTATGCTTGACATTAGATATACTTGGGCTACTTGCTGACCTTGAATGTGCATATCCTCTTTTGGTCGAACTCCCTAGGGAATGATGATGTTGATGCCTGCTAGCACTCCTTGACCGTCTAGATCCTCCATGATCATTCCTCGTGAAATCTAGATACTTACACTTACCTTGCACTAGCTTCTTTCTTTGTGCCCGCATATTTGTTGACTTTATTATGTAGCATATTCAGGATTTTAAGTATCTCCTCGTAATATTTCATGATCATTTCATTATCATCTCTATAGCTCTGCACTTCTCTTTGCATGTTATTCATAGTTACAGGCGCATACCCGTCTCGTATTCCATTAGATTATGTCTCAACATTTCCCATACTGAAATGAGGACCTTTGATCTCTTATTCATGGATATAGGACCCTTGAGCATCCTCCATATGTCTAGTTATCATATAGTAACTAAAATCTGATTTTCTATATCTTTAATTCTGCAAGAATGTGCATGCAATAATTGTTGTTAGAATTAAACATATTGCAAAATATTTATTAATTAGATTATAGGTTATTCTTCACATCAATTTATAAATAACATATTGCACCAAGTCAAAATATGATGCCAAAAATACATTCTTCTTTGAAATGTCTCTCCAACGACTATACTCATGCCTCATTCTAAGTTATGAGCGAAAAGTTACAACATTCACAATTTGTAATTTTTCACTCACTTCTTATTACACAAATCTATTTATCACTCTTGATAAAAACAAATTAGCACCTATTTCAAATTATTGGGTGGACATATTTCTTCTCCTCCTCAAGATATTTCCAACGACTATTTGTTTGCTCAAATATGAGCTTTGAGTTGAAAGTTATGGTCCAAAGAAGTTTTGATCGTTTTTCCCCTTTTATCCTTGTGTGCTACAAGTGTCTTATTTCTCTTTTTGCACATTTTTGCATACCCATATTCTAAATCTGGCTCCATGGTTGTCTTCTATGGTTCATAATATTTCCATAGACTACTCATGCACCTCAAATGGACTTCTGAGCAAGGATTTATTCGCTCTGAAAGTAAATTGGTGCCAAAATTTTTACCTTAACTGTTTCAGTTGTAACTTTCTCATACAAGCTCTGTTTTGCGCATGGAGTAGCTTGTTGGATAACCCTCTCCGAGTTACCTTAACACTCTATTCTATGGGTTTTTATTGTCTAAAAATGTCATTTAGGGCCTCAAAATCGCCTCACAAGTTCATGACCTTCAAAAACCCGAAAAATTTGGAAAATTTCATATAAATTGATTGTTTTACTATTACAACAAACCTTTAAATCTAAGTCATTGATCTCAAATTGGGTGAAATATGAGCAGTTGATCTGAGATTCATTGGTGATCGACGATCAACAATTTCCTTTGGACGCACACAACATTTTTCCCAAACTGTCAATCCGATCATCGACCATTGGCCCATTTCCTTGACAACCGATTCACAACACAACACCAAATCGATCAATTTGACCTTTGTCCATCAATGATTTTCATTTGCAAATGAAACTCCTCACCAATTTGACTAACACTCGACCATTGGCCCATTGGTCGTCAGTCTTTTCTCTTGGAAACCACTTGTTCACATCACTAAATCAATCTACCTAACCATCGATGATCCCCATTGATTGATGAACACCTCCCCAGTTCAGTCGACCTAACCGTCGGCCATCAACCACTTATGGGTTGATGTGGCATGATAGGTGGATGCTAACATGGCACAAGACGTCATCCTAAGATGTCAAATTGGTTGACGTGGCATGAAACACGGATATTGATGTGGCATGACACATGGATCTTGATGTGGAATGACATGTCATCACCATCATTCCTTCATCGACCATTGACCATTTCTCTTGAACGACTCGAACACCTCATTGACTCGATCAACGCCCAACCATCGACCCATTGGCCATCGACAATTTCCCTTGTTCGACTCTAACACTTCACCGAATTGGCTGACACCCAACCATAGACCCTTCAACCATCGACGATTTTCGTTGGAGACCAAAACACTTCACCAATCCAACCAACCCAACCATCGGCCATCGACGATTTCCTTTGGCCAACTCCAACACTTAGAAAATTTCTGACCAATCTTCGATTAATTTGGGTTGTCATTCTATTATTCTAATTGATCTCAACCATTGATCTACTCCACTTAAAAAACCTTTGAATCAAATCTTAATCGCTGATCATCCCCAACCTCCCAACGGTCGAAAATGAGTACAGACCGTCGATTGATCCATTTTTTAAATAGCCGAAAATAAATCTCGATCGTCGGTTTGATCCTTTTTCCAAATGGTCAAAAACGAATCTTGGTCGTTGATTTCCCAGACCTTAGCAACCTATGAAATCCTTATAAATTTTTAAATTTATCAAAAGGAATCTAAGTCATCAATCTCAAGATCGAATGCGATCTCAATCATCGATTCTTCAACTCTTCCCAGCTCCGTTGGCCTCCATTAAAATGTGAATTTCAACCTTGCAAGTCGAATCTAACTCTTTAATTTGGTTGATTGATTCCATTAAACATCTCAGACAATTGCGAGGTAATTATATCTCAGATTTTTCTCACGAATTTGGGGATTTATCTTTGGTTATCGTCATTTCCCCCCAAATTCATCACAGATTGAAATCTGTGATAGTGAATTTGCCTAAATTCACACTAGTTCTTGGCCCATACGGGTCTAGTGTTGAACTTAAGCTTTGATACCACTCTATAATGTACCCATCCCCTAGTTGGGTCACGACACTTGCTAAAATGATTCATTAAAACTTTATGATACCAATTCTAAATGCAGAAATAACACACACATCATGACATTCAAGTTTACACAATGGACCATGCTAATTAAAAACATAAATGCAATTGTTTAATTGTGCAATGCAATGACTAAATGCATACAACATTATTCAACCATTTAAATAGATATTTAGATGCATCATTCTGCTCACAGTAAGCAATAATAACCAAATATATCTCAGAGTAAATTGCATAGCAGCTATATTAGCATTGTACATGATTAAACAGATCAAATAGAACACTTATCTTATAAAATATGCATCCCACTGCAAAAGACAGACGTTCCTCACAACCGTAGGCTTGTTGTTCCAGATCTCAACAACAATCCACCCCTGAGCTAGGGTTATGAATCCACAAGAGAATGTGGTCCCTAAAATTGGTTAATGTCCCCCTCTCAACAGTCAAACTCACATCTAATTCCAATCCACCAACTATTTTCCCCTCAACCTGCACAACCCAAGGGATGGAATCCCCCTTCACCACTCACAATCCCTCAGGCCTTGCCACTCCCCTCTAGGGCTTCCAACATGGGTTGGATAGGAAATCTACTAGTTGTGACCTCAAGAATTCTACAACTGAACCACAAATTCGCCCAGTAGTAAAATGTTTGCTTCCTTGGTGAATTTCGAACAACACGTTACTCCTAGGAACACAACCTCTTTCTCGATGAATTTTCAACTCCAAACAACTGCCAAACTTTCCCACAACAACTAGCTTCAAGCTTCAACACTCAAAACTTCATTGCTAGCCAAAAAACGCCATGTAAAAATTGGTCTCTATGCAAAAAAGTGAATGTGCAAATTTGGTCCCCTACCCATACACATTTCCTTTCTTTCTCTTGTTTTCTTGACTTGCACTCTTCCCCAAGTTGATTGTACTCATCCCCCATGCTCTCAATAACTATGGGATGTGACTCCCACACCCACCTTCTTATAGGAATTCAATTATTGGGCTCTAGAACACTCAATAGCCAATGGAAGGTTCATGGTAAGGATAATTTAGAAAGAAATAAGAAATGGGTTTTGGTTTAATAGACATTGGTAAACTCTCTTCCCCATTGGACCCCTTCCCTCTCTTGTGGATACTTAGCCCCCAAACCTTCATTTGTGTCTGTTTGCAGCTGGCAATACATTTTATTCATTATATTCAATTTACATCATTTACATATTACATTGTTTGGCTCTCAACCATATTCTAAATTTATAATATACATTACTAATTTGGGGTTTGAAAACGAGGATGTTACAAATTGCCTCATACTCAAATCACATAGAGATCATAACAAGCACCCCAACCAAGATATTAAATAAATTGATTTAGTTGAGATTGTTAAACTAGGAAACACAACAACAAAGCTAAGACTAAGACTAGAAAGAAGGACAATGACAAGGATAAAATGTAGAAATATTGAAACATAACAAACTTATTTTACTTGTTTGTAATGAGGATAGCCAAAAATAAATAAATAATGCATTTTAAATCAAGAATATCAAATGCCATAAGAAATGCATTGAAATTTAATTTGATTAAACTTCGACTAATTTGTAGCAAGAAAGTCTCTTACATAAACACTTAACTCAAAGAAGAGAAACCAAAGAAATAAAACCCACCAATCAGTTATTCATACATTTATCATTTTTTTTGGAAAACCAAAAAACCAAAACCCAAAAGTCAATTTTTTTATGCTTTCTTGTTCTTATTGTGAATTAATTTTAGAGACGTCAACATGGATATATAATGGATTAGGAAGAAATCATTCAAATATAATTATTATAAATAGTAATAGATTGTTTAATAGTGATTGAATCCATGCAAATTTAATTGGGTTACTCAAAAGGTATTGTCTTAGCTCCCATAGAGGTTTAAATTTCATAAAGTGACTAGCTAGCCCTCATAAGGGTGACCGAAGGAAAAAGTGGATTAAAGAACTCAAGGCAAATGAGAAATTACTTTTAGTAAAGCTGGAAACAGATATTGATTGAACAACATTTACTTAAAAATGTTGAGTCTCCCTTATCATTAGAGGAAGAGAGATGGCTTGGTGAGCTAAGAAAAAAATAGAAATAATTTTCTCCATCGGGAGGAGGAGGCTTGGCGAATCCGAAGTAGGATGACTTTGATTAAAAGAGGTGACTCTAACATGAAATTCTTCCATAAGATTGCTAGTTTCAATAGAAACCGAAAACATGCCTAGGAGATTCAAAGTGACAGTGGAGATACCATTACTGATCAGAAGGCGATTAAAGAGGAGGTTGTAAACCATTTCAAACATTTATATAAAGCAAAAGAGAGAATCACCTATAATGATGTGGTCAGGGTTTCCAGCCTTTACCCAAGAATGGTGAATGAGGAGGAAGCTGAGTCACTTTACAAACCAGTATCCATGGAGGAAATAAAAATTGTTCTTGAAAACTTCAAAAAAGAAAGAAGCTCGGGCCCTGGTGGGTGGACATTAGAATTGTTTCATTTCTTTTTCGATCTTGTGGGAAGTGATCTTTTGGAGATGGTGGAGGAATCGAGGAGAAAAGGTCATCTTAGTGGAGGTATTAATTCTACTTTTCTAGCTCTCATCCCGAAGGTGAACAACCCAATCTCCTTTGATGACTACCGTCCTATCTCCTTATGTAATCTAATTTATAAGGTAATCTCAAAAGTTCTTGCGACTCGGATAAAACTGATACTGTTAAAGTTTCTTTCTTCAGAGCAGCTAGGATTCTTGAAGGGTAGGAGGATTCAAGACGCAATTGGGACGACACATGAAAGCCTCCATAGTATAAAAAAAAAAAAAATTAAATCTCAGGTATTGAAGCTAGATCTTAAAAAATCCTATGATAGCATAGACTGGGAGTACTTAAGGCTGGTTTTACTCACAATTGGTTTCAGAGTCAAGCTAATAGATTGGATAATGTGTTGCGTAACTAGTGCCAATTTTGCAGTCTTGATTAATGGTGAGGCGACGAATTTCTTCAAGGTTTGGTGGGGGCTTCGTCAGGGATGCCAATTATCCTCATATTTGTTCATTATGATAATGGAAGGGCTTAGCCTGATGTTATCCAAAAGTAGTGCAAACCACAATATCTCAAGTATAAAAATAACAAAGCTTTTAAAAATTGTCCATTTAATGTTTGTTGACAATGTTCTTGTAATGTCAAAGGCAGATCCACTAGAGTGGAGAGTGATCGTAGACATTCCCAATCTTACTGTCAGGTTTTTGGTCTTTACATAAACACTTTGAAAACTACAGTCCACTACTGGGGGCTCAAGGAAGCAAAGTTGTCTCCTTTAAAATATATCTTACCCTTTACCTTTGCTAATTTGAATGTTGGATTCAAGTACCTAGGTTATTACTTAAAGCTGGGTCCCTCAAAATCTGTTGATTGGAGCTAGCTAGTGGCTAAATTCGAAAAGAAAATTGGGATGTGGTGTAATAAATGGCTATCGCTCCGAGGTAGATTTATCCTGGTAAAAGCAGTGTTGGAAATTCTTGCAGTGTTTTGGATGTCCTTGGAGGTGATTCCAAGAATTATATTAAATAAAATTCGTAAGTTAAGTTTCGCCTTCCTGTGGAGTGGCCATAAGGAAAAGTTACAATTCCATCTTTGTAGATGGGACCTCCTAGCTAGACCGAAAATCTGTAGAGGATGGGGGATGAAAAATCTTCCAACGTTCAACTCAGAATTATTAGAAAACACTTATTGGAGGGCATTAACACATGACAACATCTTGAACAAAATTCTATTGGGCAAATACCTGGGTAATTCTTCGATTTATACTTGGCTTTAGAAGTCTTCCCACCAGCAGTGAAAGGCATCTAGCTTTTGGAATGGTATGACAAAAAACCTTTTTGTGATTTTGCATTGGATATGTTGGTTTCCAGGAAACAAAACCTCAATTTCTTTAGGAAGGGACTAGATCATCGGTATGGGAAACAGATTGCTCCTCTCTGGTTCCCTGCGCATGCACCTATCAAATTTTCACATCACCTCTCTTGCCCAAGCGAGAGACATAGACAACTCTTCTTCCTTTCCAGGCCGGTGGCGCAACAATGATTCATTGAGCCTCGGTGGTTAGGACACTATAGAATGGATTTCCTTCATCAATGCATTAAGGGATGTGGGAATTACTCTTAGAAATTCGGCGGGTTCTCTGGTTTGGGCCGGTGGGGACTCGTCCAGTCTTATCACAACAAAGAACCTTTACCAGGTGCTCATAAATGCCTTCGATTACCAGGCTGTCAGCTCGTGGTTTAAAAAGTTGTGGAAGTGGTCGATCCAACTCAAAATAAAGTTGTTTGTGTGGCTGACAGCAAAAGATAAAGTTCTTACCTGGGAATCACTTCAGAGGAAAGGCTGGCAAGGATCGAGGGTCTGCAAGCCGTGTAATTGCAGTTATGAAACTATTAACCATCTTCTAATTCACTGTTCCTTCACGAAATCAGTGTGGCACTATTTATTTGATCTCTACAAAGTAAAAATTTAGTGGGTAGGCAACTCGGTCTCAGAGTGTTTTATGGAATGGACAAAAGATAAATCTTCTCCAGCAAGCTTGGCAGGTACTACTTGCTGGCACATTTGGACTGAGAAAAATAAAGCCTTATTTGAGGAGGGTTCCCCCTCTTGCTACTTAGTGGTGCACAAAATATCAGGCACTTTCTCTTGGCAACCGGCAATCCCAAAGTCTATCCCAAATAGAGTTTGTGAATTTACTCTGACTGAAGGCTACACTCTATCCTGCTTCGATGGAGCAGCACTAGCAAATGGTGAGTGTTGTGAAGCGGGTGGTTTTTTCAAGATGCATGCGACAAGGATTACCAAATGGTTCTTAAATTACGGAGCTGGAACCAACACAAAGGCGAAGCTCTTGGGATTATGGCCGACTCTCACTTTGGCTATGCTTTGGTTGATTGAAAAATTCAAAATCCTGGGGGATTAGAAAGTTATTATAGACTGGATAAAGCAACAGGGTCAACTCCATGCGGTGAATATCGAATGTTGGAAAATAAGAACAATGGAACTGGAAAGTAAGCTCAAATATATAAGCTTTCAGCACATCTACAAGGAGCATAATAAAGAGGTTGATTTACTGTCAAAGAGGGCTCTCAAGGAAATTAAAGGTAGACTGTCAATTTATCATTGGGAAAATGGAGAAGAAAGCTCTCATGCTTTCCTTAACATCTTCGAAGACTGAACTCTTTGAGAAGTTGTGCAGTGTCTTTGTTGTAAAGATGTGATTGTAGTTATTTTGTAGATTTCCTACCCTTTTCCGATTCTTATTCTGAGGTATATGTGAACAGGTAGTAGATTTGGATTCATCACAGTCCTTAATAGCTCTTGGGGCTGATTAGGTTGTTTTAAAATGTCGTATCCTTCAATATTGTTTCTGCATTTGTAAAAGAAATTATATCTAATATAATTTTGAGACATTTTTCATTTGGGAAAAAAGGGTGACCGAAGGAAATAGAACCATCATGGTCGTTAAGTCAGGTCAAATGACCACATACCCCTTCATATTAAAAACCACAAACAATATCTCACCTTTGAGTGATAACGTTAGATTTCCAAAT
>ML777091.1:998104-1014559 GCA_009831015.1 Picea engelmannii
CCAATTAAATTAAAAATAAAAATAAAAATTACAAAAACTAAAATCTCAAATGTCAACCATTAATCAAAATTGTTAATATAATTTAGTAACTACAAAAGAATACAACATTAAAAATAAATTCAAACTATTTAAAATAAAATAAAATAAAACTAAAATCCCAAATGGCAATTCCTTTAATTAAAATTGTTAATATAATTTAATAACTAAAAAAATGGAACATTAAAAATAAATCCAATTAAATTCAAAATATTTAAAATAAAATAAAAACTAAATAAAAAAAACTAAAATCTCAAATGGAAGTTGCCTTCACAGTTGCCTCAGGAAGAGCAAGTGCAAAAGTTAAAATTCCATATAACAATCCACTAAAAGATACCAAAGATGCAAGAAGCATCAATCTAAAATTAATAAATTGAATTCTTAAAAATAAAAATTTGTTCTTGGAAATGAGTTATGTTTGTATACAACTTGAGTGGGCTTAATGGTTAAGAATATGTATTTTCTCCTTAGGGGTCACATGTTCAAATCTAGAGGGGGGTAGGGTATGTATATCTATGTAGACTTTAGCAGTCATATCGTTGCACAGAGGAGGTCCCTTGTCCCACAAACAAGAGGGTCTCATACACAAATTTGGTGTCTGGCTTAGTCGTGACCTTAAAAATAGATTATTATTATTATTATATTAAAAATACATATAAAATACAAATATCTATTTGAAGGAGAAACATAACTCCACTCATTTCAACTCACCTCATTACATCATCTTTATCTATCAAGCACATCGAGCATCATATTCTAATTAAAATATTGTCATTGACATGCTTAACTCATATGTCTTTAATATCACACCCTCTTAGAAACTTGATATATTTGATGTTAATATGCATAATGGTAATGTGATGTTCCTTGAATAAGGCACTTTACCAAGAAAATTTCACTGTACTCATATTTTATGATGTGAGATCTTATCATCCACACACAATGAATTTAAAATGTATATTTGGAAAATCCAATATGAAAAAAACTTAGTTAAAAGGTGAGGTTTATGTATTTCTCTTTTCTTCTCATTTATTAAATGTAAATACAAAGAAAGTGCATGCACTATGGAGTTCTATGGATACTATGGTCTATATGGCTACTACATAATCTTCTACTTCCTCTATTTTACTTTAATATATCACTCATAGATGCTTTGCTCAATTATGGAACAACAAACAATACAATGAGAATGGAACCTCTTTTTATCCTAACGACTCATTGTTTAACAATGTCATGATAGTCATCTAGGGTTAGATTAGGGTTTTTGCATGCCCCAATTCCCGATTAGGGTTAGTATTTTGGACCCTCTAGAATCTTCTTGAAAATCCACATGTGTGTAGCCCCACATGTGTGAGTAATGGAAGTTGACATGGAATCCACTTGGTATCATGGTGATCAACAAGATAGGTCAACTTGTGGGAGGTGTAACTTCCTCCTATGAACTCTAATTGAGGTGATATTCATGTCGTTGGAAAGCTCTCAATGTGTAGAACAACATCAAGAGATTATTAACTTTGTTCACAAAGTTTTGACCCCAAAAACAACCCTTTAAAGCCTCATACAAGCTCTCGAAGATTTTGGACCCCAAATCACTAAAGCGTTATCTACCCATGAAATGGGTCATACAATCCAATAGCTCCAATTTTCCCACCCAAAAAATACCAAAATAGATAACAAATTATATAATGATCCATTTCAAATAATTTTCTCCATAAAAAATTTCACAACATTTCTCTCTCAAACTTACTCTTGACAAAAACAACTTTTCCAAATTAATCTAACTTGTTAGAAATAATAGCAAAGATAAATATATTGCATCACAATAAATAGAAATGAAGCAAAGGAAAAACAACACATGCAGAGACACAAAAAATTAACGTGGTTCACCATTCTACATATGGATACATCCACAGGAAAGTGGGTTTTCTCCATACCCTTCTTGAATTGCAATTGTTTTAATCATTACAAGAGGACTATACATAGACATAAACCATCCAGTGGTATTGGAATACAATGGGCATAAAATGACCCATTCCCAATAATCAAGTTGTAACAATTCATATCTTTACACCTAGATAATCAAAAAATAGATTTGGTTACAAAGTTGATCATAAAATAATCATAGAAATTATAACCACCCTCTAAATCGAGCTTCACATCCCAAAAATATCCCACTTGAAGTCCAATTTATGTTGTGTTCAACTATCCTCAAAGATCTCACCCATTTTCCGTGGCCTATTGTGATGGTTTTACCAAACCAGGAGAAACTCTACAAAACTCCAACTTCTCTTTTGGAACAAACTTGGTAAATGCATCTATGGGATTCATACTAGTATGTATCTTCTCCAACCTTAGCTTACCATGTTCAAGGATACTTCGAATAAAGTGATATCATACCTCTATGTGCTTCATTCGATAATGAAATGATGCATTTTTTTCCAAATGTATTGCACTTTTTCTATCACTATATAATACGAAGTCCTTTTGTCTACTACACAATTCATACAATAGAATTTACAACCACAACATCTCCTTAACTCCTTCTGTGATTGCAATATACTCTTCTTTTGTAGTGAAAAAATCTGCCACCTTCTATAACTTGGAAATCCAACTGACCACTTCTCCTCCCAATGTCAACATATACCCTATTTTAGAGTGTCTTCAATCTAAGTCACCAACCATGTATGAGTCTACACCAGCATAAATCCATCTTAAACCTGGATCTATCAAGCACCGAGAGGGATTGCATTTCTTAAAGTGTAATTGTTTTTTAATTTAGTCGACTTTAATTTTTCTTAATGTTTATTGTAATGTTATATAATTAACCTATTGAGCCGACTTTATTTTTATTATTGTTATTTTTTTAATTGGGTCGAATTTAATTTTTCTTAATGTTTAATGTAATGTTATCTAACCTAATCTAACATAATGCTAATGTGACAACATCTTCTCTATACTGGGTTGTATATCACCTCGCTACTTTCCGTGCAATATCCTTGCAATTGTGCATCTGCTCCTCTGAACTTCAATACATGATCTTATTTTCCCTTTAGATATCTTAGATTCCATTTCACTTTTTGCCAATGATTTTTTCCTGGATTACTATATATATCTACTGACCACTCCCACTACTTGGGAAATGTCTATTCTTGTGTAGAAGGATCCCAACTGTTGAAGAATAAGGTATTATTGCCATGTATTCTTTCTCTTTAGGTGTCTTGGAACACATACTCAAAACATCATTTGAAATGATTCACTAAAGGTGTGCTCAGTGCCTTGGCATCCTTCATGTTAAACCTATTCAACACCTTTTCAATATATTTTCCCCGTGATAGTTTTAATTCTCTTTCCTTCCTATCTTTGATAATTTCCATTCCAAGGATTTACTTTGCAGCACCCAAATCCTTCATTGAAAAAATCATATCCAACTATTGTTTTAACTTGTTAATTTCAACCATGCTAGACCCTACAATTAGCATATCATCAGCATATAATAACAACAATACAAATTCACCATTTTCAAAAGACTTGTAATAGACACAATGGTCAAATTCACATATGGAGAAATTTTGTTCATCCATAAATTACTCAAATTTTAAATACCATTTCCTTGGAGCTTGTTTCATCCCATACAAACTTCGATTTAATATGCACACTAGGTCCTCTTTACTTTTTTCTTCAAAGCCTTCCCATTGCTTCATGTACAACTCTTACTCAAAATCACCATGTAGAAACATTGTCTTGATATCAAGTTGCTCCAATTATAGATCATGAACAACTACTAAACCAAACACTGCTCTAATAGAGGTCATTTTTACAACTCATGAAAAATCTCTGTGAAATCAATTCCCTTCTTCTAAGCATAACCTTTAACCACCAATCTAGCCTTATATCACTTCTTCTCACCTACTTATTCCTTCAACCCGTACACCCATTTGTTTTGTAATTCTTTCCTCTTGGTTGGAAGAGGAACTAAATCCCATGTATTATTAGCCAGTGTATCTCCCATTTCATCTCTTTTGGCCTCCATCCATTGTTTTTTGTCTTTATACACACATTCTTCTTCAAACATAGTAGGTTCAGATTCACAAGAAAGTAATAAGTATTGAAGGAAATATGTGTACCTTGTTGAAGGCCTACGCTCTCTTGTAGACCTTCTAACCCGAGGGATCAACTATCGTGGTGTACCCTCTTTAGAAGTACTATTGGGGTGACCATGTTCCTCATCATCATCAAAGTTTCGGGACTGAGCATGTGGTTGTATATGTGGATGAAACAACATCGGTGGTTGTGGATGATTTATAATCACCTTTTGTTTGAATACACCACTTGCATTTGTGATGTATCCTAACGAAACATACTCCTTGGTTGATACACTTTGTTCTTGTAGATTTGGCATTACTCTTTCATTGAAGATCACATCCCTGCTTCATATGATATGCTTTGCAATTGTATCCCATAATCGATAACCATATTTTTCATCTCCATATCCAATGAAAATGGATTTTCTAGATTTCATATCAAGCTTTATTCTTTTCTTTTTTGGAACACGAATGAAATATTTACATCCAAACATTCACAGATGATCATAAGAAATAATCTTACCCAATCGCTTCTCTTATGAAACTTCAAAATCTAACTAAGAGGATGGTCCCCCGTTGATCAGGTACTGTGTTGTATTTATAGCCTCTGCCCAGGATTGTTTTCCTAGTCTTGCATTTGAGAGCATGTTGCATTCTCTCTCCAAAATAGTTATATTCAACCTTTCTACTGCACCATTCTCTTGTGGCATAAGAGGAAAAATATTGATTCTCTAAATGCCATTCTCTGCACATTATTGGTTGAATTCTTTCAAATAATACTCACCCCCATTATCATATTTCAAACATTTAATCTTACTACTAGTTTGATTTTCTACAAGTGCCTTGAAAGTTTTAAATATACCAAAAACTTCAGACTTATTTTTCATCATGTAAACCCAAACCTTCCAAGTGCAATCATCCATAAATGTAACAAAATAAGTATATTCACCAATATATGTTACCTTTCAGGGGTCGAAGAAATTTGAATGCACTAGATCCAATGGTTGTGTCTTCTTCATATGTTCCTTGGTAGAGAATCTTGTCCTCTTTTGTTTATGGTATATGCAATGCTGGCATAACTCTATATCTACTCCTTTCAAACCTGGAAGCCGATTATTCTTATGCAATATATCAAGACTCTTCTTTCTCATGTGTCTGATCCTTTTATGCCAAAACTATGTTCCGCTATCTATGACTTTCAATGTAGATCTCCCACTTCTATCTGATCCTCTAGCACATACAATGTACCAAATTTGCATCCTTTGGAAATCACCAATGCTCCTATTTTTACCTTCCATGTGTTGATATTATGGTAGTTGCGGGAGGTATTTAACTCCACGTGTAAACTTGAAGAGAATAAAATATTTCGGGACGCAAGAAGAAACCCTAATTAGTTGGCTAATAATCCTAGAAGACAAGTCGGCTCAAGAGGATAATTTGTATTAGGTTATTAGCCTCCAAGAGAAGAAGTCGACTAAAGGAAATATTATATACTAAGTAAATAGGCACCCAGAATGAGAAGTCGGCCCAGGCAATTTGCCAGTTTTAGTATAAATACAGGAGGCCAGTCTTCATTCTCGTAGGCATTCTCGGAACTACAGAAGCAACACTTGTGCGCACTGCAGTTGGCCAATTTGTGCACAAGTTTGGAGGAAATTTGTCGTTCCAGCTGCTGCAGCTACCAGATTTCGGTTTTGGCTTAGACTCTCTCTTGGTTATGGTTTGGACTCTCTGATCAGCTCTTGTTTGGTGTGCTATCCTTGAAGAGATAGGTGCACTATCTTGTTTGGATATCTAGCCTAGGGTTTGCTTCCAGAATGATTCTCTGTCAAGGTTAAGGTGCTCAGAGGGTGGCTTTGGCCTATGGTTGGGTGACAATAGTGATATTGTCTATGGTAAAATGAGCACATCCATCATATTCTAACAGGTTATGGGCCCACACCTCCTTCATTCAGTATAACCACTGGAAGGGAGCATACCCATAAGGATACTAAGCTCATTGAAGAGCTGTCACTAGGGTTTCTAGCAGGAGCAGTTACTAAAGCATTGTCGCTAGGGTTACTAGCAGGTGCAGTTGCAAAAACCCTAACCCTCTCGTTGAGGCACCTTAAGTGAAGGGATTGACCTAATTTTTAGATAGACCAGTGTGCCCTAGCCTAGCGCACCTCCTGGTACTCTCAACAAGCCAAGGCATCAAGTTTGATTTTTTGGTCAAATCTAGGGTTAACCAAGTCAAAGAAGCCATGACTTATTGTATGAATTCAGAAAACAAGTTAGATGGGGATTCTAACTTCAGAGTGTGGAAGACAAGAATTGACCTCATCCTCACCAAGAATAAAGTGCTAGATATCGTGAAAGGAAAGATCGTGGAACCAAAGTTTGAAGAAGGAAAAGAGAAGGAACCGCAGAACGTTGCAGTTATGGAGAAGTTCAAAGATAATGAAATCAATGCCATGAGTATCATAGTGGACTCTCTAAAAGACCACTTGATACCCTACATCTCCCATCTTGACTCATCTAAGAAGATGTATGATTCCCTAACAAACCTCTTCTCAGTCAGAAACATTGGACAAGTAATGAGTCTGAAGAATGAGCTCCATGACATGAAGATGAATGATGATGATAGCATAACATCATACTTTGTGAGGATCTCTCAGTTAAGAGATCAACTACAAGCTATTGAAGAGATCATCTTAGAGAAGGAACTAGTAAATATAGTACTCAATGGTCTTCCCAAGACATGGGATGCATTTTCCACAAGCATGAACACAAGGAAGGAGTATCATACATTTGAAGAACTTTGGACTTGTTGTGCACATGAAGAATCAAGGATTGGTGCAAAAGAAAAATCTCAAAAGAAATACGAGGATCAAGCCTTCACAACAAGATTCAAGAATTTCAGGAACAAAAGGAAGTTTGGCTCAAGGAAGAAGCCAAATCAAGAGAAAGATATGTCAGAAATACAATGCTTCAACTGTCGAAAATACGGTCACTACAAGAATCATTGTCCCGAGCTAAATAAAAGGAAGGATACACACAAAGCATCAGTTGTCGAAGAAAAGGAACCTATAAAGAAGACTAAGTAGGATGAAACAAACTTCTTCTTCTGAGACAAGGTAACAATACTCTTCATAGTTCTTGTATATACCATGTTTTTATGTACATATATTGCATATCTATTTCCTAGAAGATAATATGTTCCAAGAGAAACTTACCTATGGAAGAACAACAAGATAAGGATTGCTATCACTATGACTACAAGTCAGACAATACACATGAAGGGATGAAGTACATCAACAACCCCTGGTAACAACTCATGTGGAAGTTATTACATAAGTAACAACTACAAGATAAGCCGAAATTAGAATCAATCTTTAAGAAACCTAGAAGAAGTAAAGACAGAAAGAAGTCAACAATCAAGAGGAAATTAGAGAAAGACTTTTGACATTTTGCAGAAGGCAATAAGAATGTAGACGGAAGCGTGGATTACGTTATATGGAGGGAGCCAATTATATACTTCCAAAAGAAAAACATGCACTCATACATGAAGCAAGGATTAGGAGGGAGCTAATCCTATGATCCATTGAAGATGATGAAGTATATATCCATGGTAGCAACCGTGAAAAAATAGTACGTGTCCAGTATGACTTTAGAAGAAGTCTTCTTCGAAAAAGAAGCCTTAAAGTATCCCTGGTTGTCCATCCACATCCATGATCCTATGATGAAAGGAAGAAGTTGGAATCTTTAGGGCATGGAATCTATAAGAAACTCCATGGACCCAAGAGCTAAAGAGAAACATGAGGAAGAACATGAAGATTCCAAAGAAAGAAAGAAAAGCCAGAACAACCAACCATTGTATTGAGAATCACACGACTACCAACCTGATATGAACTCACTAAAAGCAATCAAGCAGAGGAACTGAAATTTGTGATGAAGAACAGTGTATGAAAGACTTATGAATGAAAGCATTGCGAGATCCAGAACTAGAGGTTATCCCAGATGGAGGGAGAAGACTATGATGATTGCTTGTAAACCAAACATACCTCTACATGAGCCAATATAACGTCAGCAATATCCATGGGTTGGAGTTTACATGTAGAGAAACCTCAAGGCTTTGAGGTATACCAGAAAGAGACCCTTGTATGCAGATAAAAGAAGATTTTGTATGGACTCAAACAACTTGGTGCAAAGCTTCTCATGCACAACAGAAGCGTGGTGAAAATATTCTATGATAAAAGTCAGAATGGTTACTCATAACTCCAGAATGATGGATTGCCAATCCATTACAAAGATCTCATGATGACAGAAGAAGTGCCACATGGATATGTTCCGGTTTGAGCCTTGCCATGATGTTATGAGCTAGCAGGAAACAAAAGAGCTAAATTCAACTATGATATATTGCAATGATCAGAGCTATATGAAGCCTGCATAGAAAACAAGTGTTCCAGAAAGAACGAAGTACATTGAGATCAAGCATTACATTCTCCATGATGAAGTCCAGAAAAGATAAAGTGGTTCTCCAATATATATCTCCACAGATGAGCAGATAAGCAGACATTTTGGTAAAGCCTCTGTGTAAGATGAAAGAGTTTGCGTACTCAAGCTGGAGCTCATGGAGATGACTTCCTTATTGAAGAAGGAAGAGATGACTCCCGGGTTGGGAGGGAGAACTGATGTGTTATTGACTTATGGACAGTCATTTTTCAGTTCGAAAAATCATTCAGGATGAGCAATTCCTTTCCAGCTCGGAAAGTGGTTTGATATTTCTGACGGACAAGCATTTTCCAGTTCGGAAAATGGTCCAGATCAAATGGTCCTTTTCGTAATGAAAATGGTTCGATGGATTGTTGATGTACCATAGATAGTGATTTCCCATTGTGGTTAACATGGGGAATGGTCTAGGACAATCTCTCTTCTTGATGATCACTCTTAGTAGTGGTCAAGAAGATTGGTCTGCCTCGTCGGACAGTCATTCTTTCGAATCTCACAGTTGTGGGCAGTTTCGAAGAATGGTCCATTTTGGAGGTTGGTGCAGGAAAATCATTTCCTTAGGAAATGGTCCAGACAGTCATTCCCTAGGGCAGATTCAGTCTCTCAAGGTTGCACTTTGTTTAGTGTCGGACGAATGGCCCAGATAGGTGAATGGGCCAGGTTCAACAATCAGGGACATGCATTCCCTAGGGCAGACTCATTCTCTCCAAATTGCACTTTGTTTAGTGCTGAAGGAATGGCCCAGGATAGGGTATGGTCCAGGCTCAGAAATCAGGACAGTTATGCTTCCTTGCTTGAGAAGAATATTCCAGATAGCTCATCATTGATGTTTTATCTTTTGAGGGCAGATGCCCTTCTAGATCTCACAGATGTGAGTGGAAGAATGGCCCAAATGATTCAATTTATATCATAACAATGTTTTCTATACGTGTTGATATCAGATGATTTTTATGGAGACTGCATGTCTCTAGACAGTAGATGGATGCTACTGTGGTGGATTGTGTTCCACTGATTGTGACTATATGTCATTGATCAAGTATCTGTGTGCTACTTGGTGTGGTAGTGTACCACTGGATTGTAGTTGAGTACTACTATGGATAGACACAGTTGTGTTCTATTGAATGATATTGTTATGATTTCCTTGAAGGCTATTGTCAATGTTGGAAATGATTATCATCTAGATGGATGATCAATGGACATATATTTTGCAGACGGAAAATAGTCCAGGACATTTATTCTTCTGGGACATATGTCCGGATTAGAAGAATGGTTCTTGTGTCACTGTATGGAGTGAGTGACTTATCCAACATCATGTCTGATTACTCAGATGGAGTATGGTTTCGAGAGATGATGTAGTTGATGACACTGATAGTGATGATGGTGCTCATGATCTAATCATGAGATAGTCTATACGACTATGTTGATGCTACCAAGTAAATGGTATGTTTGTGCTCAAGACCATTACCTTCAATACCTCCCTAGCTAGGAGGGAGTGTTTATATTATGGTAGTTGTGGGAGGTATTTACCTCCACGTGTAAACCTAACAAGAATAGAATATCTCGGGAAGCAAGAAGAAACCCTAATTAGTTGGCTAATAACCCTAGAAAACAAGTCGACTCAAGAGGATAATTTGTATTAGGTTATTAGCCTCCAAGAGAAGAAGTCGACTAAAGGAAATATTATATACTAAGTAAATAGGCACCTAGAATGAGAAGTCGGCCTAGGCAGTTTGCCAGTTTTAGTATAAATACAGGAGGCCAGTCTTCATTCTAGCAGGCATTCTCAGAACTACAGAAGCAACACTTGTGCGCACTGCAGTTGGCCAGTTTTTGCACAAGTTTGGAGGAGAGCTGTCGTTCCAGCTCCTGCAGCTAGCAGATTTCAATTTTGGCTTGGAATCTCTCTTGGTTATGGTTTAGACTCTCTGATCAACTCTTGTTTGGTGCGTTATCCTTGAAGAGAGAGGTGCGCTATCTTGTTTGGCTATCTAGCCTAGGGTTTTCTTCTGGAATGATTCTCTGTCAAGGTTAAGGTGCTTGGAGGGTGGCTTCGGCCTATGGTTGGGTGACAATAGTGATATTGTCTATGGTAAAATGAGCACATCCATCATATTCTAACACCACGCACCTGCTCCAAATGTAACATTATACCCAAGGGCATCTAGCTACCCAACAAAGAACATGTTTCTCTTGAATTGAGGAACATGTCTCACATCCTTTAGCAACCAACAATTTCCATTTTCTATCTACAACTTCTAATGTGTCTCCAACTTCTATCTAACCCTATAGCACATACAATGTACCAAATTTCCATCCTTTGGCAATCACCAATTCTCCTTTTGTTACCTTCCATGCACCTACTCCAAATGTAACATTGTACCCAAGGGAATCCAACAGATCAGGTTTCTCCCGAGTTGATGAACATGTCTCAAATCCTTTAGCAACCAACAATTGCCATTTTTCATATTTAATAGAACATATCATTTTCCAATGATACTACAAGGCTCATCATCACCAAGATAAACTTTTCCAAATTACTAGCCTGATCATTTTTTAGACTGTCTCTGCATGATGTTGCATGAAATGATGTTCCTTAGTCAAGTACCCAAACATTTGCAATGGCATATCATGTAGATGTGATAAGAGCAAATGTATCTTTGTCATAAGTTGTATTTTCCTCTTTCTCTATTGATTGGTCTTCAATCTTCTTGTTCTTCAACGACCAACATTTTTTCTTCGTGTGGCCTTCCTTACCATAGTACCAATAATTTCCTTTTCTGCCTTTGGATTTTGATCTTTTGCTAGACTTTGATCTTCCCTTCTTATTATTCTTTCCTCGTTCGTGTGTTCTCCCTCTTCTTCCGAATACCAAAACATCTCTTGATGAAGTACGTCGATTTTTCCTTCTCATGTCCTTGCTGAGAAGAACCCCATCAAAATCATTGAATTTTAGCATGCTTCCCTTCTTGTTAGAACCATATCCAAAACTTGATCTAGATATTGAGTTGCTAATAGCCATAACAACTCCTTCCCATCTATCAAGCAATGAACACAACAACAAGATAACCTTGATATCTTCTTCCAGCGGGTTGCTTACTGAAAATAATTGATTGTTCAAGGTATTGAACTTGTTCATGTGATTTTTTATCGTTTCGCCTTCCTGCATCTTTAAATTGAACAATTTCTTCATCAAAAATACCTTATTCAATGTAGGGGGCATCCCATACATGTCTGATAGACAATCCCACAATCCCTTTGTCATATTTTGTGTTGATACATTGAACAATACATTGCTCGATAAAGAGAGAATGATCGTGGCTATCACCTTCCAATCCAGTTTGTCCCAGTCTTCATTGAACATTCCAATTGGCTTATTTGATTTCTCTTTTAGCGTGACTGAAAGGTTCTTTTGGATCAAAAGATATTATAGCAACAACTTCCACATTCCAAAATTCTATCCTGAGAAATTTTTGATTCTCCATTTGTCTATCTCTTCCATTTTTCCAAATGCTCACATAAAACTTTGCTCTGTTACTAGTTGTTAAAAATAACAACAAAGACAAATATATTGCAGCACAATAAACATAAATGAATAAAAGAAAAAACAACTCACACACAGAGACATGTAAAATTAACATGGTTCACCATTATATGTATGGCTACATCCATGGGAAAGTGGGTTTTCTCCAGACCCTTTTTGAATCACAATTGTGTTATTCGTTACAAGAAGACTATACAAACAACCCCATATATAGGTGATATCATAGTCATAAACCATCAAGTGGTATTGAAATACAATGGACATAAAACCACCCATTCCAATAATCGAGTGTAACCACCACATATATTTACACGCAAATAATCTAAAAATAAATTTTATTACAAAGTTGCTCATAAAATAATCATAGAAATTATAACCACCCTAGCTTCACAACCCCAACCTAACTTACACCAAATTTAATAAAAGAAAATTGTTAAAATTATATTTCATACCACATAAAAATGGTCAAAAGGCATTCAAAATTAATGGTGCACAATTTCCCAAATAATCTAAAAATAAATTTTATTACAAAGTTGCTCATAAAATAATCATAGAAATTATAACCACCCTAGCTTCACAACCCCAACCTAACTTACACCAAATTTAATAAAAGCAAATTGTTAAAATTATATTTCATACCACATAAAAATGGTCAAAAGGCATTCAAAATTAATGGTGCACAATTTCCCAAATGCCCTCGAAACTTTATTACTATTGAGTGTAAAATATGGGAGTATTAAAAATCCATTTAGTTTTCTTAGAACATTGTCATCTAAGTGGGATTTCAATATCCTTTTCGCAATTTATTCACTTTCAAATTTAAACCTCATTGTATGGTACGATTTGCTTTATCACTTAAGATAAACCTCGTTGTAAAGTAGGATTTGCTTTAACTTTAAGATACGTGGAAGGCAATTTAAGATATGTGGAAGGCAATTAATGAGTGTTTACCAAGAGAGTGTACACACGTTTCATCAACTATGTTATCCCATGGAATTTAAAAAAATACAAATTTATTTTCAATAAACACAATTGAGTATTCAAAATAAGCATGATCGAGTTAATATTCAAAATATAATTCCATGTTTATATTATATATATATATATATATATATATATATATATATATATATATTATCTCGATCATGCTTCACATAAATAAGTATTCCTCAACCATGTTAAAATATGGCAACATTAAACCTTTGAGCCTTATCCATGTAAAAATCAAAATTGAAAAACAAAAACATTTTATTTTATTTAGTTAACTTCTTCTCATCACTCGGGTTCAATTTACTAACAAATGCACTTGTCGAAAATTTTAAAAAATGCACTTGTTGAAAAGAGAGACATGCTTGAGTTCAATTTACTGCCCACTTTTGTTTTGGATGTAATATCATGTTCTCAAATAAAGTTAAGTTTTAGTGCTTCAAATATCATAGTTTAAGTTTTTATCCTAACAGAGAGCTAGCTAATGCACGTTGTGCACATGCTTGTACATATCGTTTGGTTTAAGTTTTTATCCTAATGGAGAGCTAGCTAATGCACGTTGTGCATATGCTTGTACATATCGTTTGGTTGCATATTATTATATATGTCCTTGGTCTTCCACCTCAACTTATTACATAAAAGGAGATTAGCCTCAAACCAACAACATAGATTGTGGATTTCAAGTCACTTAGAACATCACCAATTTAACCAATCATGGTGTTAAAAAATATGAATGGCATCACCATTTTTTTATCTGCAAATTGAATATGTTGAATGGCTATATGTTTCGTCTCTCGGCCATCACTGAGCGATAGAAAGTCAAGTAGGCAAGTCACTAATGAAAAACGATTTCCCTTAGTTTGACATGCTTCCAATGGATCCACTTACAATGTATCTCATATCTCAATTTGCTAATATATATTCCTTGGTAAAGATTCTCATAAAACCCCTACTTTGTAAATAAGGCATACTTATAGTTCTAGTGAAGTCTAAACAATAAACTCGTTGTAATACCCTAATTTTGATCCTGGGAAGGTTTTGGATGAGATTATAAGTGTGGCCTTATCATGATGGGTGTCTAAGTCATGTGAACTTAGATAAATCACCTTGTAATGTAAACGTTGTAAATCAATTTTGAATGAATTCCTAATGCAGAGTTCAAGGCCATAGCTCAACTAGATAATGGCTAGGCATATATATGTTAATAAATATAGCCTAACTAGATAATGGCTAGGCATATAGATGTTAATAAATACACTTCCTATGGACCATGTGGTATAGTGGCCATGATGTACTCTATGCCATGTAAAGTTTAATGCTAGAAGATAATTACATAATAGTCTAAGATGGTTATGAGAAGCACAAGGGGGTATAAATTCACAAGAAGGGAAGAATGAAAAAGGGAACCATGGGAAATGAAGCCTCTATTGCTAAGTGTTATCTTAAGAACTCACATATTTTCCATCATGTGCCTAAATAAATCTCATCGTCACCTTTTAATTAGAAATACAAATCATGAATTCATGGTAGTTCTAGGTAAGGGAAATCCTACCTCACATAAATAAGGAGCATGGGGAAACATACTTGTAAGGAGAAATGCAATAATTTTGGAAAAATTTGGAAGTTTTTCATTCAATTTTCCTACCTTGTGGGATTGCACTCATTCTCACCATTATAATTATCATGCGTTCAATTTCCATGGTCCCACATAGTATCTCCATTCCTAAATTTGAAAACTACTTGAACCAGAACTATGAAGAGTAAATTTGTAGATATAGGAAGGGAAATTTGTGGATGTAGGTGAGTGTGAAGGCTGGAAAAATTAGGAACCATTACTCACATGATATTAATTCTAATTGGCTTCTTTGTAGCCAAAACATTGCTCCATCATGCTTTCCCAAAAGGAAATTCACAAGTGGACTTTTTCTACCTACATTGTAGCACAAGTTAGTAGTGCACTCTTGAGGAAATGTATAATAAAGAAGGGAAAGGTAAGTTGTGTTGTGTAAGGAAATGAGAAGAGAGTTTCATGGTCGATTAATGGTTCCAGGATGAGATGCGTGGAGTCGTCATTCCATGTTTTATAGTTTTGCAATTTAACCCTTTATTTTCTATTACGACGAATCTTTATATGCATTGTTGTGTAATTAGGCTTAATAAAAAATATGGCCATGCAATGCCATGAACCCCATTATTTCAATTATTCTATGTTTGAATTATTCCATTTCATTTTAATATTTCACTCAAGCATGTGTTCGTAACATATTGGGCTACTTTGGGCGTTCATAACATATTGGGCTTCTTTTGGTAGTCAATTATCTGTGTGGACCTATAATCATTTTTGGGCGCCATGATTTAGGGTTTTGCATGTTGTAAAGCTTATAAATAAGGCGTGTTGTAATATTGTAGAAGCTAATCTTTAGATCAATCTTTAAAGGTTGTTGGTCATGTAGATGTAAGTCGAATTGGCTACAGGGTTGTTCTTGTGTAAAGAAAGAGAGTATGATGGTGATTTTGTCTTAGGTGTAGACCAATGTTAGTCACATAACTCTTTATTCTAAAGGAATAATAAAACAAGGAGCAAGACGCTCAAGGAATGTTGGTTTTCCGTTTGGGTTTCCAAGGTAAAATCTTTGTGTATTTGGTTTTTCATCTATTTACTTGTTTAAATATGTCTTCTCTTTCCTACTTGGTTTAGTGTGGATGTCTATTTCCTAGCACCACTTACACTCCCACTTCAAGTCTTCCAACTATCTATAGTCCAAAATGCATAAACTAAATTTAAACAATAAATTCATTGGCATGATTAAGATTCATATCAAATAAGAATTTGGTGGTGGCAGGTAGTTTGGAAGCTAGAATGTCCATTCGAAGCTAACGTTTTCTCATGTTAGCTTTCAATAACAAAATATTGACTTCGGAAAATTGCCAAAAGTGATACATGCAAGGTCCTGGAAGATACATTATGGATAGTGGTAGTGAGGAAACTATTGATCACTTGTTTGTTTCTTACATTTTTTCTAGAGTAGTCTGGTTCAAAATTTTCCAAATTTCAAGTGGTAAGAATAAGCGAGAGAAGAGATCATTGGTAGATTGCTTTCACTCTTGGATATTAGATGACCTAGAAAAATATTTCAAGGCCTTACCTTGTTATGTGGTCTAGGGTATTTGTGTATCCATGAATAAAATGATCTCTCAAAGTATTGAAATGATCCCAACACAAGTTGCTCATAAAATCTAGAGTGCATGTGACCAAAGTTGGAATTTGCCAAAAGAAAAGGCCAATAGAATTTTAAAGGAACCTGTTATTAACAATTA
>ML777091.1:1047850-1064258 GCA_009831015.1 Picea engelmannii
ACAACACATACCTCCTAAGTTAGATCAAGTGTGGTTGCACCCACCAAAGAAAGGTTTAAAATGATATTTTAGGATTTTGGATAAGAATGAATAAAAGTTATTTGCTTGGATTGGTCACCATATATGGGAAAATATTCCAATGTTTATGTGGATCATTTGAAGTTGTCTATGCCATCCTGTTGGCAGCCATTTCACATTTTTATCCTATCCTTGTAAAGCTGCCTACACCAGTGTTTTGCAACCCTTGATTTTCATCGCAATCTTTGAATAAAAACAACACTATTATTTCGTGCATTTGCACACCTGCCTTTGTTCTTGTTTTCACGAATGCAAGCGTGAAAACTTCAATTTCGAAGTCACATTAAAATCGTCACTGCATTATTATGGTCACTCTTGTCTATGTGTTCATTGCATTTCCAATTTAATTATAGTCGCATAGTTGGCAAGACTCCAAGATCTTTACTCATTTGGCATTCTTAATTGTTAATATGATTTCATTTTTATAAGATTGCGATGATATTATAACAATTGTCATTGAGTCCTTAATACATTGGTGGTTTGATGTTCTATAGCCTTTCATCGATTTCCTTGACACATTGGTTTCATGAAAACACATTAATGTTGTGGTTAGACCCTTGGTGTAATCATTTGACACAACACATATTTGATATGATCGAACCCTTGGTGTTGATTTCGAATCATTGTTTTGGTTTTAAACTATGCTAAAACTATTGTTTGCGCAAATGTTTGGTCGAATTACCATAGTTTTCGTTAATGATTTGAATGGCATTACTTTTAACGCATATGCAATAGTGATTTGAATCACCATATGCGTTTTCGGTTGTACTTATGGAAATGATTGTTTTGCATGCATTGATCTAGCTCCACCACCCTCGCACATTCAGGCATTAATGCCTCCCTCCTATCCCGGGTCATCTCTGTTGATTTTTTGGGTAAGCCTGTGAGCCATTCGATCTTGAGAGTACCCTGTCCAAACCCTTGCCCGTTCACTCGACTCACTGTGTGCTCCTGTCTATGGCATCGGTGGTGCGCATAGAGCCAAATGGTAGCCAACCACTCATGTTGTTCGACAATGCCCGTAAAGATTTTGAAAATGGTGGTTGGCTGGTGTTTATCCAAAAGTTCAAGGGTTTCAACCTTTCGGTTGCCCAACAATTCACCCTCACCTTCGACGGATGCAGGGCTAAGTTTGGAGACATACAACTCGAGCTGAATGAGGAATTCTTAAGCTCAGCTACAAGACTACCAACTACAGGGCAAAGGTGGTTTAAAAATTCCAAAGTAGACGAGGTACCGTGGCCGCTCCTATTCACATTAAGGAATATTGTTTCCTGTGATAAAGGTATGCCTATCACTACCCTCAAACCCAGGTGGCACAATCTTTTAGCAATTGTTAAATAGTTTGTGACCTGCGAAGGTCGGTATGGCTTGGTATTTCTATATCATCTTCGGTTATTGATGAATTTTATAGGCTACCCTCTAAATATGCCGCATTATCTCTTGCGCAGTCTTTACAAAATGTCTAAAAGATTCAAGCATGAGAAGGTTGATAGCAGCCTTTTTCATCATTGCTTGATCAAACTTATTATCGTCTACCATTTGAGCCTTAATGGTGACTGTTGGCAAGTCTTCCTATCTAGGAATGGCTTCGCCACTCTCGAGTCTGCCAGAGTCGACAAGGTTGTGGTTACTGAAACATTGGTTGGACCAGCCGTGCCACTTCATATCCTTTTACCCCCTGTCAAACCCTCAGATTGCCCCGACTTGGACCTACCCAATATCGTGGCCGACCCGTGTGCTAAAGAAAATACTAAGGCCATCAAAAAGCCTGTGAGGAAGAAAGGCAGAAGTGATACTACTGTCAACAGTAAGAGGAACAAACCCAAGAAAAATGTTGACCAGAAGATAATAGTGTTGAGCGAGGACTCGGACTCCGAAATTGAATGATTCTTGACTGAGGAATACCCCTATTCCCGTGGCCTCTGCTCTATGGAGCCCTATGACTAAGTCTCTAACTTACCTCTGTACCTCAAAAATGACCCAAACTACCCGGGAATCAAGCTGCACAAGGAAACCCCTGGTAACTTGAACAAACCCTCGCCTGTGATGCCGAAGCCCGATCAATCATCGTGTACTCAATGTAATTACTGGCTTGAACGTTATTACACTGACGTTCCCTTATTTCAATCTAAGATCAAATCATTAGAGGAACGGGTGACAGTCCTGTCGGAGGAGAACGACAGGCTACAAGCCAACGAGAAGAAACAAAAAACCACTGGTTCAATTGTCTTCAGAAATGTCAAAGTAGCAACGGCCTTTGTCAATTCAAAATTATCATGACCGAGCTATTTTCTTACTTTCCAGGTATGTGTTTTGATATGGATTTTGTTTTATGAATTGGTTTGAACTAATGTAACCGATTGGAGTTGTTTTCAATTAGCTCTGTTCGTTTCAATAGATTTAAAATGATTATGTTATACTCGGATCACTAAAAACGATTTTGTTGTGAATCATGTACAGTAGATTCGTTTTGCTAAAATCAAATATAGCTAAGATTTGGTTATGCGATTATATTGTGCTCAGATTAGTATAAGTGCTTGAGTTGTTTTTTATTCCGTTTGGTTTGCTTTGAAACAATTCCGTACGTTTGAATTAATATAACTGATTGGATTTGATTTTGATTAGTTCTGTTTATTTCTAATATATTCAAAACAATCTTGTTGACTTCGATTTACCAGGAACGATTATGTTTTGTATTGAATCAATATTTTTTGTTTTGGATTGCATCCAACCTGCACACAAGATTTGTTTGGTAAATACGATTTTGCATAACGATTGTGTCGGTCCCAAACTAGTTCAATTCATTTCTTTTATTTTGATTTTGAAACGATGCTGCATGCCACGATTAGCATGGTCATTTGTATATGCGTTGAAGATTGGTTTGATATAGTTTTATTAATTTTAAATTAAAAAAACGATCCTGTTAATTTAGTTTTGATTCGACAACATTTTTGTTGAGTGCTAAGTCGACATACACTATTGCATGAATGATTTTTTTGATCGGTTACAGTTTGTGTCGATTGAAATAGATTCAAACAAGATTTCATTTGCTATCGATTAGCATAGAAGTTGTGGTTTAAATGATTCGTTTTGTTTTCGATTAGAAATTAAATAGTTTGAATATATTTATGTTAGCATTTCATTGATTTAAAACGATTCTGTTTTCAAATTAGACCAGCTACAGAATCACAAGATTCTGTAGCTAGTCTTAAAATTTAGATTTTTGTTAATTTTATCAATAAAATATCCACTAAACTTGTCTGTTCTTGTCCACTTTCAGGTGCATACGAATTTCAATGACCAATGGGATATGCTGTGGCAGTTTAGGAGATACTTTAGATATAGTTTTGTTTTAGTTTGTTAGCTTGAGTCAGAAATAGAGACTTGGGAGATTATCCCCGGATTTTTTGTAAACTGTTTTTGACAATTCCCACAGGGATGTTTCACCCTGTGGTCTTTAAATACTTGTTATTTTTTTGTAATGGAGGCATCATCATCACTGTTGGGAGAACCAGACTATGGATTTATAATACAGACTGGGATGAAAGTTGATTTCTTGTAACAGCTTTAACTTTCAATATATCAAACTTTTATTTCAAGTTTTCTTCATATCAGTTTGCAATTAATTATCGACTACTTTAGCTATCGTAATTCGTTGCAGGTTGATGTGATTTTGTTTATGTGTTGTCCATATCTGATCTCTCTTATTTGAAAGTACAACAATCACTTTGTTTCAATTTAATGAACTAAAGATTTATCTTCTTCGTTAAATGAATCATGTTGTACGAATCTTTGCACACAGATTTATCTAAATGCGATGATTTGTAAATTATAAGATTGTTGTAATTTTTTATGTCTTGTTTGTCCTGTCATTTATATTTGAAGAGCACAGTTGCTTCATGTTTACGAGAAGCTTATGGAGAATCTGGTGCGGGTTTCCTCCCTCCGAACAACTAAATCAACTATTGCATACAGGACAAACCTGAAGCGTTACTTCAGGTCAGTTTGCTATTTGTTATTTAATAGTTAATTTATTAGTGTTATTTAAGTAGTTTAGATAGACATATATATAGTTCATATTTATAGTTAGAATTATTATTTTAGTTGCTTAGCTTAGATAGTTTTTATTTAATTTCTTTCTCATAAAATTATAAAAGATCAAAAAACAATAGTTTTGTTGTCTTAGGACAGTTTACAAATGATTTTTGCAGGTTTTCATTTAAATCTGTAATCTGTAAATATTGTATATCTGTAATTGGATCTGATTCTGTTGATAATTAAACATTTAATTTTATAGAATTATTGTTGTATAGTTTAGGTAATAGACTGTATATATGTACTTTAGATTTATTTATTAGTTTGCTTTAATTATTGTTTTCATTTAGATTAGTTCCTTAGTGTAGTTTTCTTTTGTTTTCCTAGGACTTAGATCGGCCAATGAAGCCGCTAAACCCGTCAGGGTGGATCATCCCAAATGGCTTGGGTTATTTAGACAACCCCAGACCGGATCCACTCTTCCAGTTGGCGAGCGTTCAATTTCGTCCGTCAACAAATGGCACTAGAAGGAGGGCCTGAAATTTATTAATGGCACGAGGCGGTCATAAGACTCCTCCACCACCTAATCGCTCACCTATAGTGACAAGAATTGATTCGAACGATAGCATCCCCCCTCAAACAACAACCACATCAAACGATGATCCACGGATCTCAGTTGAGCCAACAACCCCAAATCCTACAGGTGGTGACATACAAGAGATTGTCCGCCAATCTCTCTTAGGAACACATAGTGCCTTAGCCCGTTTAAGGCAACCAAATCGACCTTTGGACCAACCTTTAGATTGCTCTGATATCAGAGAACAACTTGGAGGCATTAACCTCACTGTGAACCCTACAGATCCAATCCTCACTCCTGCTGCAGGAGGATCTAGAATACCTCCCTCACCACCTCCATCATCTCCTTCTTCTTCGGGAGAAGACTCTTCTGACGAAGGAAGTTCCTCTTCTCAGCCTTCCACACCGCCTACACCAATGGCCAACCAGAACAATCCTGCCAGACCTTGGCTCAACCAAGATGCAGTCGCCGTACCTGGGGCTCAACATCGCTTACCCAAACACCCGGAGAAGTGGCTTCCTAAGTTTGACCCTGACACTAAACAGATCATTCAAGATCACATTAAAAAGTTTATATTAGCCATAAGACTCTACAACGTTGAGCACGAAGACGTAGTCTGTAGGTTGTTCCCCTACACTTTCGAGGGCAATGCATCTACTTGGTACTTTTCCCAGCAACCCCATACCATCATGTCTTGGGAAAAGTTTGAATCCTGCTTTTTGGAAAAGTTCGGAGACGATAAGTCCCCGGAAGTCCTAGTCATGGAGCTTTCTAGCTTAAGAATGAACCCAAAAGAGAAAATTAAATACTTTAATCAAATATTCTTAACACTTAAAAACCGAATCCCTACGGACTCGATGCCTGCCGAGAATCTTATCATAGCATACTATACTAAAGCCTTGCATCAAAGTATAGCTATTTGGGTTAAACAATCTAAGAAAGCCACATTGTTAGAGGCCTTCGAAGAGGCTAGCCAGATTGAAAAAGACATCCTTAGTCTGAAAGACACTAGTAGCAATGAAACAGAGACTAGTTCTTCTTCCAAAAAGAAAATCGAAATCCTCCCTAGACCTACTCAAAGTAAAACACAACCTGAAAGCTCTGATTTAGAAAACTTAACTAAAGTCGTTCAAAAACTGTCAAATCAAGTTATAAACTTGAAAAGGACGACTGAAGAAGCTTATTCGAGCAAAGGGCCTTACAAACCCCTATTCAGGAAGCCTTTTCCCACCAACCGACCTAATCCAACTACTGAGGGCCTAAATCTAGAAAGTCTGCAATACACCCTTCAAACAATTCTAGAAGCCCAGGATAACTTGATGCCTCCTGAGATTCCTAAGGAGGTAGTTGAACAAGAGACAGTTCAAGAAGAAGAGTCTTCTCCAAACATTTTTGGACACTTCTCGGATAGCATCTTTCAATCTAACTTCGAGACAGTGCATCCCTATAATACTAGGAGTAAGACAACAAACAAACCTTCTTTCGAAAACACTACGACTTTGTCTCCAAAGCAATCTAAACCAGCTGAGACTAAACAGAGTCATGTAAACCCCATCTTAGATTATGATTTAGTTGAAGACCTTAAAAATTTAAGGGCTAACATTTATGTTTATGAGTTATTAAAATTTCCATTTCTGCTACAAAAAATGTTACAAAACATCGCAGAGAACAGCAAAAATGGTAATTCAAGCAGTAACAAGGTTGTTCAGAACAAAGTTCCTCAGAAGACTTCCACTAAGAACAATCCTGATCCTCATGATAAAGGAAGCCTTCCTGTAAATAATGTAAATAATGTAGATAAATTAGCTTTAGAAACTGCGAGTAAAAAGCCACAAACTACCACCCTTAGTACTCGCAGGAATGTACCTCCATTTTTGTTAACTTTCGAAATGTTTAATAGAAACGTGCACAATTGTATGGTAGACTCAGGAGCGTCATCCAATGTGATGCCATGGTCTGTATGTCAGAATATTAACGCTGAAGTTGAACCATCCACTTTAAAAATCATCCAACTTGATCGAACTAGTGTAAAAGTTGTAGGCGAATTAAGGAATGCGCTTATAAGATTATCCTCTAAACCCAAAGTTCATCAAGTTATTGATATTATTGTTGTGGATATTCCAGAAGTGTATGGTTTGTTTTTAAGCAGGGACTGGTCGGAGCAGCTACACGGCTATTTCATGACAGATTGGTCTCACCTGTGGCTTCCAGAGAACGGCAAGCCCAACAAGATCAAGGTAAATCGTGAACGCTACATTAAGTTCACAGTCACAGATTTGAATGATCCCAACGAACCATTTACACCTTCTGCCGATTCACCCAAAATACGAGGGATGGATACCTTTTTCGTCAATTTCATGGCCGAGACTTCAGCTATCACTAATCCAGAACAACAGTCCGAGATTGTAGCATATGTGCAGCCATCAGCTTCTACACAATGGTCTCATGCACCCGATGAAAATCAAATTTGGTCTCTGTATTTTGACGGGTCAAAGTCCAAAGAAGGAGCTGGTGCAGGCTGCGTTATTATTGATCCGGCAAGTAACAAAACATTGATTGCATGTAGGCTAGAATTTGAATGTACTAATAACACAGCAGAATATGAGGCTTTACTGCAGGGCCTCAGAAAAGATTTAGATATGAACATTCAAAATTTGGCTGTCTTTGGCGATTCCGAAATCGTGGTTAGACAGGTAAGAGATTCTATCCACTGTCTGTCTCCGCATCTTAAAAGTTACCAATCCGAGGTATGGAATTTAATGAATAAATTTTCTGCTTTCAATATAAATTATATTCCTAGATTGAATAATGTTGAAGCCGATCTATTGGCTAATGTAGCTAACAAACTCTTTCCTGCAGAAGGCTTGTCCCCAGATGCATTCTCCGTCGAACTGTTGTTCAGGCCATCCGTTCCCGACAACATCACGAATTGGAGAGTCTTCGACGACGATCAACAGATTATTAGCTTCCTGCATATGGAAGAAACTTTTCAAGGCGCAGTGATCGACGAATGCACTTATGACGACAATTTGCGTGATTTCACGGTAATACCAGATCCAAGAACTCTTGAATCTTCATCGGACATGGTAAATTCGATCCCTAAATCTGTAGTTAGATTAGAGAAATTTTACGATCTTCAAGATAAATTCAAAAAATCGGTCAACTATAAAACCAATAGTTCCTCATTATCATATGAAAAAGTGAACCTAGGAACTAATGACAATCCACAGTGCATTAATTTAGGCGTGGGGTGTTTTGAACAAGAAAAAGACTTATTTGTTAAATTGTTTAAAGAATTTAAAGATGTTTTTGCGTGGACGTATGATGACCTTAAAACTTTCGACCCTAACATCATACAACACGTCATTCCTATGAAACCCCAAACCTTGCCCTTTCAACAAAAATTAAGAAAAATGCACCCTAAGCTCGAACCAACCGTCAAAAAAGAATTAAATAAACTCCTGAATGCTAAGATAATTTTCTCAGTTAGGCACACTCAATGGGTTTCTAACCTTGTCCCTGTCCGGAAGAAAAGTGGGGAAATCCGACTATGCGTCGATTTCCGAAACCTTAATAGAGAGTCTCACAAAGACAACTACCCTGTCCCACCCATGGAACAGATCCTTCAACAGGTATCTGGTTCTGAAAGATTATCCTTATTGGATGGTTTCTTAGGATACAACCAAGTCCTGAGGTCTCCTCCAGACCAACTTAAAACTACCTTCCGCACCCCATGGGGCACCTACGCTTATCGAAAAATGCCCTTTGGATTGATTAATGTCGGTGCCAATTTTCAGAGAGCGATGGACATCGCTTTCTGAGGCTTAATCAATCATTTCGTCATAGTTTACTTAGATGATGTTACTGTATTCTCAAAAAACAAAACTGATCATCTAGCTCATTTAAGAGTCGTTCTACAGTGATGTCGTAAATACGACATTTCCTTGAATCCTAAAAAATCTATCTTTGCAGTAGAACAAGGTAAACTCTTAGGATTTATTGTGTCAAGCAAAGGGATGATTATCGACCCCGAAAGGACTCAGGTCATCTCGAAACTTCCCCCTCCTACATCCAAAAATTATGTGCAGTCTTTCTTAGGCCAGATAAACTTCGTGAGGAGATTTGTCCCCAGTTTCTCTGAAATGGTCAGACCTTTACAGAATTTAATTAAGAAAGACACACAATATCATTGGGGACCCTTAGAAAATCAAGCTTTTAATGCAATAAAAAAGGCCATAATAGACGCTCCTTCTCTCATGAGCCCCGACTTTTCGCAAGATTTCACACTCTACACATTTGCTTCTGACTGTTCCTACGCGGCAGTCCTAACTCAAAAGAACGCTGAAAACAATGAAGTACCCGTTGCCTTTATGAGCTCTGCTTTCAAAGGCACTGAATTTAATTATCCAGTGGTAGATCAACAAGCCTACGTTGTTTTCAAAGCAGTCAAGCATTTCTGGTCCTATCTTTTGAAATCTAAGATGAAAGTTATTGTCCCTTATCCGGTCATCAAGAACCTATTAGTGCAGAAAGAACTAGGTGAAAAGAGGGCGAACTGGGTTACCTCCTTACAAGAGTACGACATAGAAATTACCCCAGCTCAGATAGTGAGAGGCTAAGGGTTATGCAAATTAGTTGTTGACTCAGCAGCAGGACAGCAAGAAGAAAACGATAGGTCAAACCTAGGACAACACGATCAAAATGCAATTTGTTGTGCATAAAACTCTGTCAGTCCCTGGTATGACAATATAAAATTCTATCTTGAACATGGGTCAGCCCCCCGTCACCTGGATCCCACTAAAAGAAGAGCGTTGAGATTAAATTCTGCCTCCTTTCATTTGGTTAATGGTATTCTGTTTCGTCAAAATTTTGATGGTGTACTGATGCGCTGTCTTGAGAAAGACGAAGAAGAAAAAGTCTTGCTAGAATTGCACGCAGGGGAAGCTGGTGGGAATTTTGGTGGAGACACCACTGACCATAAAGTTTTGATAGCCAGTTATTACTGGCCCACACTTTTTAGAGACGCCCATGCCCTGTGTCGTAAATGTATTATTTGTCAAAAAGCATCAGGGCGGTTGCAGAAACCAGCCTTTCCTTTGCAACCTGTTTCAGTAGACTCTCCTTTTCAACAGTGGGGCCTTGATATCATAGGCCCAATCAATCTGCCTTCCTCACAGCAGCATAAGTTTATCATAACAGCCACAGATTACTTCACCAGGTGGTCTGAAGCTACCGCATTAAGAATTGTGAATACCAGTCAGGTAATTGCCTTTTTAAATTTGAATATTATCACTCATTTCGGTATCCCTGACTGTTTAGTATTCGATAACGCTTCTTATTTTTCCTCTCTTGAGATGAGGGAGTTCACTTTAGAAAAAGGAATTAAATTGAAGTATTCTGCTAGCTACTACCCCCAAGGCAATGGATTACCAGAATCAACAAATAAGAATTTGATTAAAATTATCAAGAGAACGGTATCTGAGAATCACAAAAAATGGCATAATGCGCTGTTAAACGCAATCTAGGCTGATAGGGTAACACCAAAAGCTGTTGTAGGTAACTCTCCCTTCTTTCTCATTTATGGCAGAGAAGCAATTCTGCCACCACACATTCTTCTTCCCTCACTACAGCTATCGCAGAAAATACAAGAAGAAGACTGTCCCCCTTTGGAAAACTGAATTAATGCCTTAATGAAGCTAGAAGAGGTAAGAGCTCAAGCTAAACGTAGGTTAGATCAGCATCAACTAGTCGTCAAAAGCTGGTTCGATTCTAACTCTGCCTCTGATAGGAACTTCGAAGTAGGTGATCTTGTCTTGAAATGGGATAAACCGCATGAGGGAAAGGGAGAACACACGAAATTTCAAAACTTGTGGCTTGGACCATTTTTAATTGTTGAGAAACTGGGTCCCAACTCTTTCCGATTGCAGAATCTAGAGGGGTAGCCTGACACCTATCCGGTGAATGGCCAAGCTTTGAAAAGATATTTCGCCTAATGACAACCCTTTGTATACTATGTAAATATTTTTATTTTGCTTGCTTTTCTTTTACTGTTTTGGTTTTGATTTTTCTTATCAGTTTGTATTTTTGGAAATACACATACCTGATTTTTGAACTATTCAGACAAAGAAAACAGAAAATTCTCTCACTGAAATGACTATTAAAAAATTGTGTAAACATCAATTATATACTTCTGAAATTTACATCTGTCTTGGCAAAGACTGTTGTTTGAAAGAAGTCAATTGATTTCGATCTGTGAGTAAAGCCTGTCACGATAATTTATTATCTTCTTACGTTGTCCCTGTTCCTTAAGGGAACGACTCAGAGGATGTCTCCCTACTTTAGAAGGTTGGTTCTGTAAATAAACCATTTCTGGATCTTAATGAAGGACAGTTCTAAAAAATTATGTTGAGGTTTGTAAATAATATGTTAAAATATCATAATTTTCAGCGTCACCCCGCTCAGTTATATATCTTTAAAAAACAAAATAAATCATTAAAAGAGCTGTGGGAAGTGCTTGTAAACCTGTCGAGATACTGAACAGGTCTGTTGGAAATGGGTAAATGCATGCATGACGCCAAGACAACTTCGTTGGGGTACTCAACAGGCCCGCTGGCAGTGAAGCAATGTCGGGTATATGAAAATTTGCAAATATGAAACCTCTGACCTTAAAATGTTCTTTATTCTGATCTGGAACTTCTTGGCAGGATACGGATATCAGAGTGGGTTAAATGGAAACCCTGTCGAGGCTATGGACGCCTGCTGGCAGCAGTGGCCCTGTCAACAGTATTGGAGATTTTATCTTTAATATCGTGGCTTGCTTATCTTAAGACTGTTATCAGTTTTTCATCCTTTAAACACTGTTGGAATATTTGATTAATGATGATGTTTAAACAATTTTCTGATTATTTTTGTGGAATTATTCTTGTTATCATAATCTGAATTTGTTCTTTTGGCAGAGAAAACTGCTTCTACCAGTGTGTCGCCATTGTTGGCAGCCATTTTGCATTTTTATCCTATCCTTGTAAAGTTGCCTACACAAGTGTTTTGCAACCCTTGATTTTCATCGCAATCTATGAATAAAAACAACACTATTATTTTGTGCATTTGCACACCTACCTTTGTTCTTGTTTTCACGACTGCAAGCGTGAAAACTTCAATTTCTAATTGAGACTAAAATCATCACTGCATTATTATGGTCACTCTTGTCTATGTGTTCATTGCATTTCCAATTTAATTATAGTCGCACAGTTGGCAAGGCTCCAAGATCTTTACTCATTTGGCATTCTTAATTGTTAATATGATTTCATTTTTATAAGATTGCGATGATATTATAATGACTGTCATTGAGTCCTTAATACATTGGTGGTTTGATGTTCTATAGCCTTTCATCGATTTCCTTGACACATTAGTTTCATGAAAACACATTAACGTTGTGGTTAGACCCTTGGTGTAATCATTTGATACAACACATTTTTTATATGATCGAACCCTTGGTGTTGATTTCGAATCATTGTTTTGGTTTTAAACTATGTAAAAACTATTGCTTGCGCAAATGTTTGGTCGACTTACCATAGTTTTCGTTCATGGTTTGAATGGAATTACTTTTAACGCATATGCAATAGTGATTTGAATCACCATATGCGCTGTCGGTTGTACTTATGGAAATGTCTGTTTTGCATGGGCTGATCTAGCTCCACCACCCTCGTACATTCGGGCATTAATGCCTCCCTCCTATCCCGGGTCATCTCTGTTGATTTTTTGGGTAAGCTTGTGAGCCATTCGATCTTGCGAGTACCCTGTCCAAACCCTTGCCCGTTCACTCGACTCACTGTGTGCTCCTGTCTATGGCACCGGTGGTGCGCATAGAGCCAAATGGTAGCCAAACACTCCTATTGTTCGAAAATGCCCGTAAAGATTTGGAAAATGGTGGTTGGTTGGTGTTTATCCAAAAGTTCAAGGGTTTCAACCTTTCGGTTGCCCAATAATTCGCCCTCACCTTCGACGGATGCAGGGCTAAGGTCGGAGACATACAGCTCAAGTTGAATGAGGAATTTTTAAGCTCGGCTACAGGACTACCAGCTACAGGGCAAAGGTGGTTTAAAAATTCCAAAGTAGACGAGGTACCGTGGCCGCTCCTATTCACATCAAGGAAGATTGTTTCCTGTGATAAAGGTATGCCTGTCACTACCCTCAAACCCAGGTGGCACGATCTTTTAGCGATTGTTAAATAGTTTGTGACCTGCGAAGGTCGGTATGGCTTGGTATTTCTATATCATCTTCGGTTATTGATGAATTTTATAGGCTACCCTCTAAATATGCCGCATTATCTCTTGCGTAGTCTTTACAAAATGTCTAAAAGATTCAAGCATGAGAAGGCTGATAGCAGCCTTTTTCATCACTGCTTGATCAAACTTATTATCGTCCACCATTTGAGCCTTAATGGTGACTGTTGGCAAGTCTTCCTATCTAGGAATGGATTCGCCACTCCCGAGTCTGCCCAAGTCAACAAGGTTGTGGTTATTGAAACATTGGTTGGACCAGCCGTGCCACTTCATATCCTTTTACCCCCTATCAAACCCTCAGATTGCCCCGACTTGGACCTACCCGATACCGTGGCCGACCCGTGTGCTAAAGAAAATACTAAGGCCGTCAAAAATCATGTGAGGAAGAAAGGCAGAAGTGATACTACTGTCAACAGTAAGGGGAAGAAAAATGCTCGATGGATATCGAGATGTGCTAGGAACAAACCCAAGCAAAATGTTGACCAGAAGCCGATAGTGCTGAGCGAGGACTCGGACTCCGAAATTGAACAATTCTTGACTGAGGAATACCCCTATTCCCATGGCCTCTTCTCTATGGAGCCCTATGACTATGTCTCTAACTTACCTTTGTGCCTCAAAAACGACCCAAACTACCCGGGAATCAAGCTGCACAAGGAAACCCCTGGTAACTTGAACAAACCCTCGCCTGTGATGCCGAAGCCCGATCAATCATCATGTACTCAATGTAATTCCTGGCTTGAACGTTATTACATCGACGTTCCCTTATTGCAATCTAAGATCAAATCGTTAGAGGAACGGGTGACAGTCCTGTCGGAGGAGAACAACAGGCTACAAGCCAATGAGAAGAAACAAAAAACCACCGATTCAATTGTCTTCAGAAATGTCGAAGCAACAACGGCCTTTGTCAATTCAAAATTATCATGACCGAGCTATTTTCTTACTGTCCAGGTATGCGTTTCGATATGGATTTTGTTTTATGAATTGGTTTGAACTAATGTAACTGATTGGAGTTGTTTTCAATTAGCTATGTTCGTTTCAATAGATTTAAAATGATTCTGTTATACTCGGATCACTAAAAATGATTTCGTTGTGAATCATGTATAGTAGATTCATTTTGCTAAAATCAAATATAGCTAAGATTTGGTTATGTGATTGTATTGTGCTCAGATTAGTATAAGTGATTGAGTTGTTTTTTATTCTGTTTGGTTTGCTTCGAAACAATTCCATACGTTTGAATTAATATAACCGATTGGATTTGATTTCGATTAGTTCTTTTTGTTTCTAATATATTCAAAACAATCCTGTTGACTTCGATTTACCAGGAACGATTATGTTTTGTATTGAATCAATATTTTCGTTTTGGATTGCATCCGACCTGCACACAAGATTTGTTTGGTAAATACGATTTTGCATAACGATTGTGTCGGTCCCAAACTGGTTCGATTCATTTCTTTTGTTTTGATTTTGAAACGAATCTGCATGTCACGATTAGCATGGCCGTTTGTATATGCGTTGAAGATTGGTTTGATATAGTTTTATTAATTTTAAATTTAAAAAATGATCCTGTTAATTTAGTTTTGATTCGACAACATTTTTGTTGAGTGCTGAGTCGACATACACTATTGCATGAATGATTTGTTTGATCGGTTACAGTTTGTGTCAATTGAAATAGATTCAAACAAGATTTCATTTGCTATCGATTAGCATAGAAGTTGTGGTTTAAATGATTCGTTTTGTTTTCGATTAGCAATTAAATAGTTTGAATATATTTCTGTTAGCATTTCATTGATTTAAAACGATTCTGTTTTCAAATTAGACCAGCTACATAATCGCAAGATTATGTAGCTAGTCTTAAAATTTAGATTTTTGTTAATTTTATCAATAAAATATCCTCTAAACTTGTCTGTTCTTGTCCACTTTCAGGTGCATACGAATTTCAATGACCAATGGGATATGCTGTGGCAGTTTAGGAGATACTTTAGATATAGTTTTGTTTTAGTTTGTTAGCTGAGTCAGAAATAGAGACTTGGGAGATTATCCCCAGATTTTTTGTAAACTGTTTTTGACAATTCCCACAGGGATGTTTCGCCCTGTGGTCTTTAAATACTTGTTATTTTTTTGTAATGGAGGCATCATCATCACTGTTGGGAGAACCAGACTATGGATTTATAATATAGATTGGGATGAAAGTTGATGTCTTGTAACAGCTTTAGCTTTCAATATATCAAACTTTTATTTCAAGTTGTCTTCATATCAGTTTGCAATTAATTATTGACTACTTTATCTATCGTAATTCATTGTAGGTTGATGTGATTTGGTTTATGTGTTGTCCATATCTGATCTCTCTTATTTGAAATTACAACAATCACTTTGTTTCAATTTAATGAACTAAAGATTTATCTTCTTCGTTAAATGAATCATGTTGTACGAATCTTTGCACACGGATTTATCTAAATGCGATGATTTGTAAATTATAAGATTGTTGTAATTTTTTATGTCTTGTTTGTCCTGTCATTTATATTTGAAGAGCACAGCTGCTTCATGTTTACGAGAAGCTTGTGGAGAATCTGGTGCGAGTTTCCTCCCTCCGAACAGCTAAATCAACTATTGCATACAGGACAAACCTGAAGTGTTACTTCAGGTCAGTTTGCTATTTGTTATTTAATAGTTAATTTATTAGTGTTATTTAAGTAGTTTAGATAGATATATATATAGTTCAGATTTATAGTTAGAATTATTATTTTAGTTGCTTAGCGTAGATAGTTTTTATTTAATTTCTTTCTCATAAAATTATAAAAGATCAAAAAACAATAGTTTTGTTGTCTTAGGACAGTTTACAAATGATTTTTGCAGGTTTTCATTTAAATCTGTAATCTGTAAATATTGTATATCTGTAATTGGATCTGATTCTGTTGATAATTGAACATTTAATTTTATAGAATTATTGTTGTATAGTTTAGGTAATAGACTATATATATGTACTTTAGATTTATTTATTAGTTTGCTTTAATTATTGTTTTCATTTAGATTAGTTCCTTAGTGTAGTTTTCTTTTGTTTTCCTAGGACTTAGATCGGCCAACGGAGCCGCTAAACCCGTCGGGGTGGATCATCCCAAACGGCTTGGGTTATTTAGACAACCCCGGACCAGATCCACTCTTCCAGTTGGCGAGCGTTCAATTTCGCCCGTCAACACATCCTCATTAGAAGGAGAATTTAATGAAGAGACATTGAGTCCCAAAGTTGATGGGGATCATCAACTTGAAAGGGAAAAGGTCTACTCCTAGTTGACTTCATATATTTGTGATGTCATATAGGCTTGTGCAAGTGACAAAAATTTCAATTTGTATGAATTTGGTGAGTGGAAATTTATGACCCACAAGGAGTAATGGTAAACCCAAGGGTTCATGAGAATGTTGAAAGGTAGAAATATTG
>ML777091.1:1155205-1167196 GCA_009831015.1 Picea engelmannii
TCAAAGACTCTGAGCGACATTTGGTTCTGAAATACCGTGGGGCTCTACACAGATACATCCAAACTGAAATGGATTTTCTGGACATCTCATCACTCGGTGTTGCTTATCGATATGTTGTTAAAATTGAGTAGAAATTTAAGCACAAGAACAAACGGGAATTCGGGTTTGTAAATCTAATACAACCAAAGTATGACAAAGACGTCCCTAACAAACA
Organism: Picea engelmannii; assembly: GCA_009831015.1. Lineage (NCBI taxonomy): Eukaryota > Viridiplantae > Streptophyta > Pinopsida > Pinales > Pinaceae > Picea > Picea engelmannii. The sequence continues at coordinate 1,155,420 of ML777091.1, forward strand.
GTCTTCCGAAAACCAGTCCAAGACACAGGAAAAGAAGGGTCACGGGAAGACAAAGAAAGACACCGGAAAATGGTGTGATTTCAACAAAAGCCCCTGGCATAACACCGATAAATTTTTCTCAAAACAATCATTGGTGGCCGAGATCAAAGACAAGGAACCGAACCCTGATTCAGTATCTGATTCTGAAAATACTGGTAAAGGACAGATCATTGACGCAGACCTCACTACTATTGTCGCGACCGCAGCAATTCAACCAGAAAAACCAACATACCCTGAAGAGGGGGAGCGCCTTTTTCATTCACAGATGTGGGTGAAGGGGACCCCGCTACATTTTATTGTTTATAGAGGAAGCCAGAAAAACCTCATCTCAGCAGAGGTCGTCAAACAGTTGGGATTGTCGACAACACCACACCCGCAGCCATACAACATCAGATGGCTTTGGCAAGGATGAGATCTCTGTGTCAGCTAACAGTGTCAATTGTCATATGGCATCCAACCCTTCAAGGATGAGGTATTATGTGATGTTGCCCCATTGGATGTCTATGATATTCTCTTGGGCCAACCATATATGTGGAGACGCCATGCTATTTATGAGTCTCGACCCCGTAGTGTCATTGTTACTTTGGGGGGTCATATCTACAGAATACCAGAGGTAGTTCCAACTATTTTTCCACCTAAAAATTGTTGCAAGGTAGTATCTCATACTGCAAAATTCAGCTTCTTAACAATATGTTCAAAAGGGGAACAAAAGGACACTGCAACCACTACAGCCTCGCCCCTTGCACCTTCTATCCAATAGAAGCAAATCGACAAGGTTGCAACAAAGCGCAAAGATTCCTTCTGCACACCTTCCTCTCATATAGCTCGACTTTTTGAATAGCTTCAACTTCAACATGTTCACGACAGACTTCCACAGACTAAGAAGCACGATGTCTCCAGCAATACAAGCAACTCACCAAGATGCAGATCTAACAAATGGTTTTCCCTCTCCCCTGGGAACTCAATGCAATGCAGACCATTTCTTCCTAAGGATGGAGGATTGATCCAGGTGGATATCGATGGCCACCCACCTTTTCTAACTGGCTCAAAACAGTTTTCTGACAATTTTGGCAATTTACTATTTTTAGTAGGTTTTAACTTTCAGGGTCATTTTGAGGGCCTAAATGAAGGTTTTTCAAGATAGAGGTTCTCAATAATATCCAAAGACATGATTGAATCCCCAAAATGAATGTTCTCGACGATACCTTTTCAACGAGCTATCATATGCCTAAAATGGAGATCGTATGCAAAAGTTACGACCCCGGGAAGTTGATGTACTAACTTACCCAAACGGGACCCACATGACTTTTGGCGCTTCATCTCCTAGGTTTAGGTTTTTGGATGTCTAGGGATTTTGACATTCCTGTCTATTGTAAAAAAACCTTCAAAGCCTCATTGTAATCACCTTCTTGTGAATGTGAGTAGTCGTCACATTTTTTCTCAGAGATAAGCTGCCACCATTCTAGCGAGTCTTTCACTCTGTATTTTTACAATCTCTGTACATTTCTTTCATTAAGAGAAATTGTGTATTACTATATCTCTGTGTTTATGGTTGCATATCTGATAAATTTATGTTATAGTATTGAATATCTGTGATATCTCTGTGCATTTATTTATTATATCTCCGATCTCATTTCATGCCGAAAATAATCTGGATTAGTGGTATCAGAGCAAGCTGCTCTTGATCGTTTTTTCAGTGCATGTCCCCGACAAGGTCCGAGTATGGAAAGTTAGGTCTCGAGCTTGTCTCTCTTGAAGATAATCTCTCTCGCACACCCAGGAAACCCTCAATGGTGGAAGAAAAGAAAAATGACAGAGCAAACGATCCTATCAATCTGTTGTTTGAGCAAGCTCTCACGCGACAAAGGGACGAAAAGATGGAGAATTTTTCCCACATCCTTAAATGTCTGTCGATAGCATCAGGCGCATATTCATCAAGCGGCCACTTTGGAGGCACCTCGCCTTTCAAGGTACAAGTCAATTTTGATATTTTTGTATTTGAAGAACAAATAGATGCAGAAGCCCTGGAAAAATGGTTAACTCTGCTAGAAGGTTATTTCTCTGTTCACAAATTTTCCGACAAACAAAATATTACCTTCGCACTCCTTAAAGGTCTCACTCGCTCTCCCTCATGTCAAACATTGGTGGGAAACTTACTGGGAGCAAAGTTCCACAGAGGAGTCTGGAATATATAGGGTCGATCCCACTTAGGATTTTTTTGTGGATGCGGTAAAGGAACAGTATTACCCTGTTGGAAACTATGAGCACCAGTACATGAGATGGACCACACTGCGGCAAGAGAGGGGCCAAGCAGTTCTGGATTTCACCAATACCTTCCATACCTTGCGCACCAAGATGTGTATCAAAGACTCTGAGCGACATTTGGTTCTGAAATACCGTGGGGCTCTACACAGATACATCCAGACTGAAATGGATTTTCTGGACATCTCATCACTCGGTGTTGCTTATCGATATGCTCTTAAAATTGAGCAAAAATTTAAGCACCAGAACAAACGGGAATTCAAGTCTACAAATCCGCAACAACCAAAGTATGACAAAGACGGCCCTAACAAACAGTGTTCCAAAAGCCAGTCAAAGACACATGAAAAGAAGGGTCATAGGAAAACAAAGAAGGACACCAAAAAATTGTGTAATTTCCACAAAAGCCTGTGCCACAACACCGATGAATGTCACTCAAAACAGTCATTGGTGGTCGAGATCAAAGACAAGGAGCTGAACTCTGATTCTGAAAATAATGGTAAAGGACAAATCATTGACACAGACCCCACTGCTACTGTTGCGGCCGCACCAATTCAACCAGAAGAACCAATATATCCTGAAGAGGGGGGGCGCCTTTTTCATTCACAGATGTGGGTGAAGGGGACCCCGCTGAATTTTATTATTGATAACGGAAGCTATAAAAACCTCATCTCAGCAGAGGTCGTCAAACAGTTAGGATTGTCGACAACACCACACTCGCAACCATACAACTTCGGATAGCTTCGGAAAATATGAGATCTCCGTGTCAACCAACAGTGTCAATTGTCATATGGCATCCAACCCTTCAAGAATGAGGTATTATGTGATGTTGCCCCACTGGATGTCTATGATGTTCTCTTGGGTCAACCATATATGTGGAGACGCCATGTTTATGAGTCTCGACCCCGTAGTGTCATTGTTACTTTGGGGGGTCATATCTACAAAATACCAGAGGTAGTTCCAACTATTGTTCCACCTAAAAAGTGTCGCAAAGTAGTATCTCATACTATAAAATTCAGCTTCTTCACAATCTGTTCAAAAGAGGAACAAAAGGACACTGCAACCACTACAGCTTCACCCCTTGCACCTTCTATCTAACAGAAGTAGATTGACAAGGTTGCAGCAAAGCACAAAGATTTCTTCTGCACACCTTCCTCTCATCTAGCTCAACTTGTTTAACAGTCTTAGCTTCAACAGGTTCATTACAGACTTCCACAAACTAAGCAGCGCGACGTCTCCAACAATACAAGCAAATCCAACAAATGTTTTTCCCTCTCCCCCGGGAACTCAACGCAATGGAGACCATTGCTTCCTAAAGAGGGAGGATTGATCAAGGTGGATATCGGTGGCCACCCACCTTTTCCGACTAGCTCAAAATAGTTTTCTGACAATTTTGGCAATTTACTATTTTTAGCAAGTTTTAATTTCCGGGGCCATTTTGAGGGCCTAAATGAAGGTCTTTCGAGATCGAGGTTCTCAAAGATATCTAAAGGCATGATTTTAATCATCTTCTTTCGAATGCAAGTAGCCGTCACATCTCTTCTCAGAGGATAAGCTGCCACCATTCTAACGAGTCTTTCACTTTGTATATTTACAGTCTCTGTTCATTTCTTTCATTAAGATAAATCGTGTATTACTGTATATTTGTGTTTATGGTTACATCTCTGATACATTTCTATTATAGTATTGAATATATGTGATATCTCTGTGCATTTCTTTATTATATCTCCGATCTCATTTCGTGCCGAAAATAATTTGGATCAGTGGTATTACAGCAGGCTGCTCTTGATCGTTTTTTCAGTGCATGTCCCCGACGAGGTCCGAGTATAGAAAGTTGGGTCTCAAGCTTGTCTCTCTTGAAGATAATCTCTCTCGCACACCCAAGAAATCCTCAATGGCAGAAGAAAAGAAAAACGACGGAACAGACGATCCTATCAATCTGTCGCTTGAGCAAGTTCTCACGCGACAAAGGGACGAAATGATGGAGAATTTTGTCCATGTCTTTAAATGTCTGTCGATATCATCAAGCGCATATTCATCAAGCGGTCACTTTGGAGGCACCTCGCCTTTCAAGGTACAAGTCAATTTTGATAGTCTTGTATTTGAATGACAGATAGATGCAGAAGCCCTAGAAAAATGGTTAACTCTGCTAAAAGATTATTTCTTTGTTCACAACTTTTTCGACAAAGAAAAGATCACCTTCGCACTCCCTAAAGCCCTCTCTCATGTCAAACATTGGTGGGAAACTTACTAGGAGCAAAGTTCCACAGAGGAGTCTGGAATATATGGGGTTGATACCACTTGGGATTTTTTTGTGGATGCGGTAAAGGAACAGTATTACCCTATTGGCAACTATGAGGACCGGTACATGAGATGGACCACACTGCGGCAAGAGAGGGGCCAAGAAGTTATGGAGTTCACCAATACCTTCCATACCTTGCACACCAAGCTGAGTATCAAAGACTCTGAGCAACATTTGGTTCTGAAATACCGTGGGGATCTACACAGATACATCCATACCGAAATGGATTTTTTGGACGTCTCATCACTCGGTGTTGCTTATCGATATGCTGTTAAAATTGAGAAGATATTTAAGCACCAGAACAAACGGGAATTCGTGTCAGCAAATCCACAACAAACAAAGTATGATAAAGACGGCCCTAACAAATAGTCTCCCGAAAACTAGTCCAAGACACGGGAAAAGAAGGGTCACGGGAAGACAAAGAAGGACACCGAAAAATGGTGTGATTTCCACAAAAGCGCCTCGCACAACACCGATGAATGTCACTCAAAACAGACATTGGTGGCCGAGATCAAAGACAAGGAGCCAAACCCTGATTCAGAATCTGATTCTGAAAATACTGGTAAAGGACAGATCATTGACGTAGACCCCACTGCTATTGTCGCGACCGCAGCAATTCAACCAGAAGAACCAACAGATCTTGAAGAGGGGGAGCGCCTTTTTCATTCATAGATGTGGGTGAAGGGGACCTCGCTGCATTTTATTGTTTATAGTGAAAGCCAGAAAAACCTCATCTCAGCAGAGGTCGTCAAACAGTTGGGATTGTCGACAACACCACACCTGCAGCCATATAACATCAGGTGGCTTCAGCAAGGATGAAATCTCTGTGTCAGCGAACAGTTTCGATTGTCATATGGCATCCAACTCTTCAAGGATGAGGTATTATGTGATGTTGCCCCACTGGAAGTCTGTGATGTTCTCTTGGGCCAACCATATATGTGGAGACGCCATATTTTTTATGAGTCTCGACCCCGTAGTGTCATTGTTACTTTGGGGGATCATATCTACAGAATACCAGAGGTAGTTCCAACTATTATTCCACCTAAAAAGTGTCACAAGGTAGTATCTCATACTGCAAAATTTAGCTGCTTCACAATCTGTTCAAAAGGGGAACAAAAGGACACTCCAACCACTATAGCCTCACCTCTTACACCTTCTATCCAACAGAAGAAGATCGACAAGGTTGCAGCAAAGCGCAAAGATTCATTCTGCACACCTTCCTCTCATGTAACTCAACTTGTTGAACAGCCTCAACTTCAACAAGCTCATGACAGACTTCCACAAACTAAGCAACGCGACGTCTCTAGCAATACAAGCAGCTCACCAAGATGCAGATCCAGCAAATACTTTTCCCTCTCCCCCGGGAACTCAACACAATGGAGACCATTGCTTCCTAAGAAGGGAGGATTGATCCAGGTGGATATCGGTGGCCACCCACCTTTTATGACTGGTTCAAAACAGATTTCTGGCAATTTTTGCAATTTACTATTTTTAGCAGGTCTTAACTTCCAGGGCCATTTTGAGGGCCTAAATGAAGGTTTTTCGAGATCGAGTTTCTCAATGATATTTGAAGACATGATTGGGCCCCCAAAATGAATATCCTCAATGATACCTTTCCAACGAGCTATCATACACCTAAAATGGAGATCGTATGCAAAAGTTACGACCCCGTGAAGTTGATGTACTAACTTATCCAAACGGGACCCATATGACTTTTTGTGCTTCATCTCCTAGGGTTAGGTTTTTGGATGTTTAGTGCTTTTGAAATTCCTATTTATTGTAAAAATGCTTTCATATCCTCATCGTAATCATCTTCTGGCGAATGCGAGTAGCCATCACATCTCTTCTAAGAGATAAGCTACCACCATTCTAGCGAGTCTTTCACTCTATATGTTTACAGTCTCTGTACATTTCTTTCATTAAGAGAAATCATGTATTACTATATATATGTGTTTATGGTTGCATCTCTGATACATTTCTTTTATAGTATTGAATATCTTTGATATCTCTATTCATTTCTTTATTATATCTCCAATCTCATTTCGTGTCGAAAATAATCTGGATCAGTGGTATTAGAGCAGGTTGCTCTTGATCGTTTTTTCAGTACATGTCCCTGACGAGGTCCAAGTATAGCAAGTTGGGTCTCGAGATTTTCTCTCTTGAAGACAATCTGTCTCACACACTCAAGAAACCCTCCATGGTGGAAGAAAATAAAAATGATGGAGCAGACGATCCTATCAATCTGTTGCTTGAGCAAACTCTCATGCGACAAAGGAACAAAATGATGGAGAATTTTGTCCACATCCTTAAACGCCTTCCAATAGCATCAGGCACATCTTCATCAAGCAGCCACTTTGGAGGCACCTTGCCTTTCAAGGTACAAGTCAATTTTGATATTCTTGTATTTGAAGGATAGATAGATGCAGAAGTCCTAGAAAAATGGTTAACTCTGCTAGAAGGTTATTTCTTTGTTCACAATTTGTTCAACAAAGAAAAGATCACCTTCACACTCCTTAAAGCTCTCCCTCATTTCAAACATTGGTGGGAAACTTACTAGGAGCAAAGTTCCACAGAGGAGTCTTAAATATATGGGGTCGATCCCACTTAGGATTTTTTTGTGGATGCGATAAAGGAACAATATTACCCTGTTGGCAACTATGAGGACCAGTACATGATATGGACCACACTGCGGCAAGAGAGGGGCCAATCAGTTCCAGAGTTCACCAATACCTTCCATACCTTACGCACCAAGTTGGGTATCAAAGACTCCGAGCGACATTTGGTTCTGAAATACCGTGGGGCTCTACAGAGATACATCAAGAGTGAAATGGATTTTTTGGACATCTCATCACTCGATGTTTCTTATCGATATGCTGTTAAAATTGAGCAGAAATTTAAGCATCAGAACAAACGGGAATTCGGGTCTACAAATCCGCAACAACCAAAGTATGACAAAGACGGCCCTAACAAACAGTCTCCTGAAAACCAGTCCAAGACACAGGAAAAGAAGGGTCACGGGAAGACAAAGAAGGACGTCGAAAAATGGTGTGATTTCCACAAAAGCCCCTAGCACAACACTGATGAATGTCGTTCAAAACAGTCATTGGTGGTCGAGATCAAAGATAAGGAGTCAAACCTTGATTCAGAATCTGATTCTAAACATACTAGTAAAGAACAAATCATTGACGCAGACCCCACTGCTATTGTCGCGACCGCAACAATTCAACCAGGAGAACCAACAGATCCTAAAGAGGGGGAGTGTTTTTTTCATTCACAGATATTGGTGAAGGGAACCCCATTGCATTTTATTGTTGATAGCATTTCTCTATGCATCTCTTTATCTCTGTGCATTTCTTTATTATATCTTCGATCTCATTTCGTGCCGAAAATAATCCGGATCACCTTATATGTCTGCTTTCTCGGAAGCTCAGCAACAGGATAATTACCTTTGAGAAGTAGAAGACAACTTTGAGGAGTATGTTAGGGAGTATGCATCTTTGAGTGCAGGTTTAAGGAGACAGGTTACCTTGGATCAGTATTGTGGCATAAAATACAAGGGTAGGCCAAGAATCTATCAGAGGGGAAATCATGAGCTGGAGCGCAGGGTAGGGAATATGGAGATACCTACCTTTGATGGGTCATCTAGATCTATTGCACAGGCTTGTGTGTAGAAATTGGATACATATATGCAGGTTAACCCCATGAGGGAATTAGATGCTATAAAATTTTCCACTATCTACTTGGAGGGAAAAGCACATGACTAGTGGTATGTGTTGGAATTACTTCACACACACATAGAATTTATTTTTCCTATGTTTATTAGTCATTAGTTAGTCTCCTATATTTTAGGAAGAATATTCCTCTAGGGAGAATTTTCTCTTCAGTTTGATCAATTGAGTGGAGTCTAGATGCTACATTGGGATTATCACCATACAACATTGGGATCATCGCCAGCTAATGCGCATTCTCCTTGGGATCATCACCAGACTAGTGCATTACCCATGATTCCCTGATCTCCTCCTCACTTCACTTTATTTCAGTCAATTAACTGAAGACTGATCAACTAGTTAACTCAGTTAGGTGGCAGTTCACTCATGTAACTTCCCGAGAGACTAGAATAGGTGGAATTTGACTTTCTCAACTATTGGTGTGTGCCCAGATCACTCTAGACCATCACTATGGTGCATTGTCTTCTCCTCTAGTGCGCATGGGTCGAGTTATATAGAGTATATCATGTGTAAATTATCAATTATTCATTTGGTTAATGAGAATTCTTCCATTCTTTCTCTCCTGCTTCTCTTTTCTTCTATTTTCTCTGCAACTTTGTATGTCAAATCCCATCTAGATATATTATGTGCAAGTTAAACACATTTACATGGTATTAGATCCAATGGACTGCTAGGGAAAATACACACCAAATTATTTGTGCAAGTACCGAAGATTAAAGACAATGGAAAAATGGAATTCCCAAAAGAATTCATTCTTACACCTTATAGTTACTTTGAATGGAAAGATAAGATGATCATGCATCTTTGCAGCATAGGATTATACAAGTTAACCATGAAGACAAAGACAAAACCAACATTAGCCATAGAAAAATTCAAGTATCTAAATCGAATGGATGAAGCATTCAGAACAATTTGCAGTCTCATTTCTCTCTATATCATTTTTCACATATCTTCCTGTAAAACCCCCAATGAAGCTTGGACCACCATGGAAGGGATCTTTGGAAAATAGGATGAGATGAGGAGACATATGTTCAAGGTAGAATTTCTCACATTGGATCCAAAAATATTCGACTATCTCCAATATTTCTTTACACAATATAAGGATTTATTGTCGCAACTCAAGGCTTGCAGGGTTGATAAATTTGAGGAGAAGCAAATGGGTTACATCATTCTCTCCAATATTGGTCTTGAATTCTGAGTATTTGTATCCACATTCCATTCAGTTAGATTCACCTATGGAGACACCTGGAAGATGCCTTCTCTTGAGGAATTTATTGAATCTCTTACACAAGAGCATACCAAGCTCGCGCATGCACTTACTGTGAAAGTTGGCAGTGGTCATCAATATCATAAATATAAAGACAAAGACAAAATGAAATCTCATGCAAATCTGAAGAAGGAAGGGTACTCAAAACCCTTCAACGATGCCTCTGGATCCAAAGGTGGAAAGGGAAGAAAAGGAGAGAAATGCACATACTGCCAAAAAGGATTCCATCCAGAATCCACATGTATGCATAAACATATAGATCTAATGACTCAAATAATTCATAAAAACAACCTTGGAGATCGCATCCCCGAGGGTGCCAAGAAGAAGAAGCCAAAAGATCAGAATTCCAAGAAAGGAAATTCTAGCCATGCTTTGATTTTCATCAACTCCTCTCTCGATGCTTGGATCGTAGATTCAGGAGCATCACATCACATGGCTTCCACAAAAAAGAACGGTATTCTTCATTCGATGCATGCAAAGGTCCTCTTATTCTGATGGGGGGCAACTCTCCAGTCGAGGTCACCGAAAATGAAGGATTGAACTCACAAATGGAAGCTTCGAGAATGTGTTGCACGTTCCCAAACTTTTCGTCAATATTCTCTCTGTGTATCAGAAGAAAAATTCTGGCACCGGAAATAAATTCATATTCACACCTAATGTAGTGGACATCTATGACATGCAAACCAATTCGATGGTTGCTACCAGTGAGGTAAATCATCAATCTAGGCTTTACACATTTTCTAAATTTATTGAACCATGTTTTGCTTTACTGCTTACCCACGCTGATGAAAGTAGTATGATATGGCACGAAAGGTTTGGGCATTTAAATTTCAGATATATGCAACATCTTAGAAATCAAGGATTGGTTGATGGTTTACCAAACATCCATTTCTCCAAAGGAATCTATGAGGGATATGTTCTTGGAAATCACCCTCAAGAGAAATTTGACAAAGGAAAGACTCAGAAAGCTTCTTCTCCTTTAGATATGATCCATAGTGACCCCATGGGCCCTTTTCCACATCTATCAATCAACAAATCAAGGTACGTGCTCATTTTTTTTGATGATTTCTCATGCTTCACATGGATTTTATTTCTCATGCAAAAATAATAGGTCTTTCAACACCTCAAAGATTTCAAAGCCCTGGTCGAAACATAGTCAGGAAATAAAATCAAAGTCCTCTGAAATGATAACGGGGGAGAGTATGTCAACCATGAAATTCATAATCTTTGTCATGAGTCGGGGATTCAGTTGTAGCACACAATTCCCTATACTCCGCAACAAAATGGAGTTGCTGAGCGGAAAAACAGATCTCTAAAAGAGATGGCATCTTGCATGCTGTATGCAAAGTCACTTCCACAGAGATTATGGTCCTAAGCACTTAATTGTGAAACCTACATCTAAAACAGATCTCCCCATAGATCTATCAAGGATAAGACCCCCTACGAGGCTTGGAGCAGCCTCAAACCGAAAGTGACCCACTTTCGTATTTTCGGTTCACATGCATGGGCATGGATTCCCTCTGAAAAGAGGAAGGCACTTGATCCACAGAGCACAAAGTGTATTTTTGTTCGATACCCCGATGATGTGAAGGGATACAGACTTATTGATCTTTCCTCGGACAGGCTCATCATTGAGCGAAGTGTCCAATTCGAGGAAAGTGTCTCGCATGTACCTCAACAGTCGCATGCAAACACCTTTGTTCTTCCACCTGTCAGAGATGATGAGAATGCACATGCTGACTCTTCTTCAGACGATAGTTCTGATTCAGAGGATTCAAATGATCCATATATAGAGTCAGTACAGTCATATGTAGATTCAGTGCATCCAGATGCAGATGCAGAGCCAGAGAAGAGACCCAAGTGAACCCAGACTACTCTTCAGGATGCAGGGGATCTTATTGGTGATCCAGTTGATACTAGAAGGACTCATTTTGATTTTTAGGAGCCTCCTCTTGATCTAAAAATATGACGAAGACTTGATAAACTTGATTAAATTAATTTTGCAAGTGAAATGTTATGTGTTTAATGCAACAGGATCAATTTGCAACACATATTAAAGGATTACTTATGTAGAAATAAGCATAGACAGCATCATAAATCATTGAACATAAGACATAAACACAGCAACTTGATAAAGGAGTTCACCCCACTCCGGGCTACATCTCCTGGTCCAGCCTCCAAA
>ML777091.1:1167217-1180493 GCA_009831015.1 Picea engelmannii
CTCAAAGTGCTTAAAAACAAGTCTTACAGTGCTCAAATCAACAAAATGACTGCTCCAATGGCTCCGCAGCATGCCAAAACCCCTGTCTAGGCTCTGACGGCACCTGAAACGGTCGAAAAATGAAGAAGATAGCCTCCTCTGAAGTCTCCCCTCCTTCTTGCTGTCTCTGGTTCTACAATCTGCACCTTTGCACACATCAATCTGGAACACGCTCCAAACGCGCGTATAAACCCAGCACCGCACGGTTCCGAAAACGGTCCAAACTGTAGGACGGTTAGGGCGCCTCCAGCCCCTAACCGCCTCAGCACTGGGCCACATGGTCATAAGACCAAAGGCTGGGCGCAAATAGGAGTTTAACTGTCCAACCGTTCAAACTTCCATTTAAAAATCGCGCGCCAATGTAAAAACGTGGGTCRGAGGTTCAAACCACACGCAACACAATAAACATATAKCAAATACATTGCAATTGCAATGTATTGCAATGCAACATATAATATATATATAACGCATGCGCGCCAATATACAATCCGATACAATATGGGTCATATGCGTTTGTAATAAAACCAAGGGTCGGGGCGTAAGCCCCGGCCCGCCCCTTTTCCCATACCACATACAAACAAGTTTAAATATAGTTTAATTGATATGGTAATCAAGTACCATCGGGCGGCCCAATTGGCTATTGGAGTGTTTTCAAATCTTTGTGTTGTGGGAGGTCCCGGGTTCAAACCCGCGGGCTTCCAATATTTTTTTACAAAGAAATATAAACCAACAAAGGAGGGACACGTGGCGCCCAAGCATTGGGCCACGTGTCCTCTTCTCATTTGTTCCCAATACAACACGTGTCAACGCCTCATTGGTCAACAATCAACCAACCGATATGAGCCATGTCATCAAGCTGCCACGTCAGCAATATGGTACGGCCCTCCACGTGGTTGTACGGACTGTACGGACAGGTACAGTCAGCACCCCTATTTTGACCTGTTTGACTTGGCGATAAAATCGCGATATCTCCTCCATACGGACTCCATTAGCGAAAATAAATATACCGCCGGAATCGGGAAAACGAGACGGATGCAATGGCACTATTTTCGTCTCAATCCGAGCACTTTGAAAATTGAGCAAATTTTGATCTCCTGATCACCTCTTGCACTCACTACCACTGAACCATTGCCACCCAGGCATATTTTCTTGGTTCAGTCTTTAGATCCACAGTCTTATGGAAAGGATGTTGTAAATCCCTTTTTGGAATCCACCATGTAGGAGGAGTACAACTCCCTCCTCGAGAACCAGACTTGGGATTTGGTTCCCCTTCCTTCAGGAAGGAAACTTGTCAAGTGTAGATGGGTCTACAGAACCAAGAGCGCAGCAAATGGACAGATTAGCAGAAACAAAGCTAGGCTAGTTTCCAAAGGCTTTCAGCAGGTGCATGGAATTGACTATAATGAGACCTCCGTTGTAGTGGCAAAGATGGATTCCATACGTTTGTCACTTTCCATTGCGGCAGCCAAGGGATGGGAATTCCATCAAATGGATGTGAAGAATGCATTTATTCACAGTGATCTCTCTGAGGAGATATATATGGAGCAACCCTAGGGATTTATGCAGGATTCATCTTTGGTGTGTCAACTGAGGAAGTCTATTTATGGCCTCAAGCAGACTCTCAGGGCATGTTATTCCAAGATGGACTCCTACCTATTGTCACAGAACTTTGTACATTGTAAATCAAACCTAAATGTTTACATTCTTGGGACGGTTGGTTCACTTCTACTCTTAGTTCTGTATGTTGATGATTTTTTTATCACCGGTTGCTCGACTTCAGTGATTGTTGCAGTCAAGAGGATTATGCATGACAGGTTCTTGATGATGGACATGGGTCCGCTACACTTCTTCATTGGACTCAAGATCAGTCAAGATGCATCAGGCATCAAATTGTCTCAAGCCAAGTATGCACGAGATCTCCTTGATAGATTTCACATGACAAACTGCAAGTCTAATGCGACTCCTTTCCTATCAGAATTCAAACTTGAGTATGGCGGGGATACTCCATTGGTTGACAGCACACTGTACAGATAACTAGTGGACAGCTTGGTGTATCTCACACAATCCAGACCAGACCTCTCCTATGAAATTGGCACAATTTCCATATTCATGTTGGAGTCGCATGAGCTACATTGGAAGGTTGCAAAGCATATCCTTCGATACATATAGGGCACCATCACCTTTGAGATTCATTACGCAGCAGACTCTACATTGGACCTCATCGGGTTCACTAATAGCATTGATCACAAGTCCACATCTGGTTACTCACTCAGTCTTGGTTCTTGGCCTATCTGTTGGTCGATCAAGAAGCATCATGTATTTCTCTATCTTCAGTCGAGGTAGAGTACATAGGGGTAGTTAACATAACCATTAAGGATATGTGGCTACAACATTTTCTCATTGAGTTGGGCATTCGGTTTCATCGGTCGATCATCATCTGGTGTGACAACCATAGCACTCTGAAGTTCTGCAACGATCCAGTTCAAAGGCAGCAAATGAAGCACAATGATATCCACATGCACTACATCTGGGACTTAGTAAACAAGGAGATCATCGACTTGAAGTTATGTCCTTTAGTAGAATAGACTACGGACATATTCGCGAAGACCTTCACTGAGCCAAAGGTCCATTCTCTGTGCAACTGTCTTGGAGTGAAAACCATATTTTCCTAGCAACTGTCAATTCTTATTTTTACATACATTGTACCTTGAGGGGGGAGGGGGGCGGGTTCCCATGAGGTTCTCCCTCTTTCCTCACTTTATTTCAATGTATCTTTTGTATTTGGGTACCTAACATGGCCTCGTTGTTGGGACCCATTCTTTATTTTCACCATAGTGATGTTCAAGGGGGGTGTTGGAGTTACTTCACATGCACCTAGGATTTATTTTTCCTAAGATTTTTCCTATGTTTATTAGTCATTATTCAGTCTCCTATATTTTAGGAATAATATTCCTCTAGGGAGAATATTCTCTTCAGTTTTCACTTCAATTTGATCATTTGAGTGGAGTCTAGATGCTACATTAGGATTATCACCATGCAACATTGGGATCATCACCAGCTAATGTGCATTGTCCTTGGGATCATCACCAGACTAGTGCATTACCCATGATTCCTTGATCTCCTCCTCACTTCACTCTATTTCAATTAGTTAATTGAAGACTGATAGACTAGTTAACTCAGTTAGGTTGCAGTTCACTCTCGTAACTGCTCGAGAGACAAGACTAAGTGGCAGTTTACTCCCATAACCACTTGTGTGTGTCCTGATCACTCTAGACTACCATTATGGAGCATTGGATTCTCCTCCAGTGCACATTGGTTGAGTTATACAGAGTATATCATGTGTAAATTATCAATTATTCATTTGGTTAATGAGAATTCTTCCATTCTTTCTCTCCTGCTTCTCTTTTCTTCTATTTTCTCTGCAACTATGTATGTCAATTCCCATCTAGATCTATTATGTGCAGGTTCAACACATTTACAGTATCATGGCTTGAATATCTTGGGGCACAACCAGATTACATCTTATCTAGAGTTTACCCAGAGGCTTATTGACATATTTAATCAGGTAAACCCGGAGCTACACTTCAAGGAGCTCACTCAAATCAGGAAAACACAATCACTAGAGAGTTATATAGAGGAGTTTTAGAGGGTGGTCGTAATGGTACCAGACATCTCACCGGCTAGATTTTTTATTCTTTTCACTGAGGGTTTATTGGAACCCTTATGTGGTTGGGTTAAGGATTTTAAGCCCCGTAAATTACAAGAATCCATATGGAGGACAATGGATTTGATGGGATCAACAACTAAATCCAAATTCACTCCAACACCTCCAATAAATCAAGGGGAAAAGGATCAAAGGGGAGTGGATAGAGGCAAGGGAAGGATGGATGAGGCTACTAGGAGAGAGTTGAGGAGGAAGCAACTATGCTTCACATGTAAGGAACCTTGGGAACCAGGACACAAATGCATGGGAAAAGAAAAGGTTCACTACATTGAGGTGATCGCAGATGAGGAGGAGGAAGAGGAGATGGGCCACATACAGAATATAAAATCAAATCAACCTAGCATTGACAATGCACAAGGTGAAGGGGGAGAGGAAACATATTTC
Source organism: Picea engelmannii (assembly GCA_009831015.1). NCBI lineage: Eukaryota > Viridiplantae > Streptophyta > Pinopsida > Pinales > Pinaceae > Picea > Picea engelmannii. The sequence goes on from ML777091.1 coordinate 1,171,365, forward strand.
GGCCCAACGGGAGAGAAGAATATCACCATTGCATCCATCATTTGAGTCCCAAAATACAGTACCTTTAGGATGAGGGGAGTGCTTCAAGGTAAAAAAAAAATTATCCTTATAAATGGAGAAGCTTCACACAATTTCATTGATTCAGCCTTGGTGAAAAGAAGGCACATTCCTATAGTAGAGTTTGAAGGATTTTGTGTGGAGGTAGGAGAGGGCAATAATATGCCATGTCACAGATACATTTCAGGTTTGAGCCTCACATTGGGTAGGCGTGACTTAGCATAAGACTTTTATGTGATGGACCTACCTAACACCAATGTCATATTGGGAGTACAGTGGCTTAGTACTTTGGGGCCCATCACCAAAAACTACAAAACTATGGAGATGTCATTTAATGGAGAGAATGGAAAAAGGGTCACCTTGAGGGGAATGTTAGGTAATATGCCTAGAGTGGTTACATCATAGCGCATGGAGGCCATATTCAAGAGGGAAGACATTGTATATGCAGAAGAATACTTGATATCAGTTCAAGTGGACAAGGAGGGGCATCCTCATTACTTTCAAGACATACAAAAAATCACTGACAATCACAACAAGGTTTTTGAACCTATTCCATAAGGACCACCAACAGATAGGGGATTTGAGCATATTATAGAGTTGGAAGAGGGTGAAAATCCATTCATCACTACTCCTTATAGACATTCAAAAAAGTATAAGGATGAAATTGAAAAGGCTATTAAAGAACTGTTGGACATGGGTCATATTAGGCCAAGTTCTAGTCCTTTTTCATCTCCGGTGGTTTTGGTAAAGAAGAAAGATGGGACTATGTGCATGTGCATTGATTACAGGGCCTTGAACAAGAAGATCATAAAGAATAGGCACCCCATCCCTCGAATAGATGAGCTACATGGTGTCATCTACTTCACTAAGATGGATTTACGCTTTGGTTATCATCAAATCAAAATGAGGGAACAAGATGTTCCCAAGATAGCCTTTAGATGTCACTATGGTCACTATGAATTTATGGTTATGCCCTTTGGACTTACTAATGCACTAGCCACTTTCTAATCATGCATGAATCATGTCTTCAACAAGCAGTTGACGAAGTTTATTTTAGTCTTCTTTGATGACTTGTTGATATATAGCAGAACTTGGGAGGATCATCTCAAGCATGTAGACCATATCTTGAGCATTATGGAGGAACAATATGTGTATGCCAAGTAGTCAAAGTGTGAATTTTGGATGACTGAAGTCCTTTACTTGGAACATATTATTGGAGAGAAAGGGGTATAGGTGCACCAGAAAATAAAAAAAGCTATACTTGACTGGCCAACACCCAAAACTCTTACTGGGTTGAAAGGATTCCTTGTCATTTGCAATTACTATAGGATATTTGTCAAAGGATTATCTCGACTTTGCGTACCCTTGACAGATTTGACCAGAAAAGGTGCATTTAGGTGGATCCAAGAGGCACATGTGACATTTGATAAAATGAAGAAGGTAATGAGCACTTGTTTGGTTCTTTCTTTGCCAGATTTCTCTCAACCCTTCATATTGGAGTGTGATGCATCAAGTGAGGGAATTGGAGCATTTCTTATGCAGAATAGGCACTCCATTGCCTATGAGAGCCGAAAAAAGAGGGAGGATGAGATCCTATACACTATGTATGACAAATAAATGTTATAAATCATGCATGGCTTGGCTAAATTCAGATAGTATTTGGTTGGGGTGAAAGTTTTTGTCAGGACCGGTCACAACAGCCTCAAGTACTTGTTAGACCAAAAGGACCTTAATGGGAGGCAACAAAAATGGGTTAGAAAGATCCAATATTATGACTTTGACATTGAATTTGTCAAAGGAAAGAACAATGTGGTGGTTGATGATTTATCCAAGAGACCTTCAGTATATGCCATGACAGATATTTTAGTTGACTGGAAGGCGCATCTTTTGGTGGAGTATTCTAAAAATAGGTTTGCTTGTGAGTTCATGGATGGGAAAGTACAGGATGATAAATTTAGGATCATGGATGACATAATATACTACAAGGGCCGAATTTTATTGGTTCCTTAGTCAAAGTTCAAAAGGAGAGTGTTGTAGGCATGTCATGATTCGCCATTGGTTGGGCATCAAGTATTTGTCAAGACATACAGGTAGTTAAGGGAAAGATTTGCATGGAAAGGTATGAAAGAGGAAGTAATGGGTCATATCATAGAATGGTCCACATGTCAAGAGAAAAAGGAGGAGCACACTCATCCAACAGGTTTATTGCAACCACTCCCTATTCCAGAGCATAAATGGGAGAGTATATCTATGGACTTCATCACAGGGTTTCCCAAGGTTCATGGAAAGGATTGTATCTTTGTGTTAGTGGAGAATTTAACTAAGTTTGCTCATTTCTTTTCTATTGCCACAGATTACAATGCTTCACAGGTTGCAGAACTATTATTTAGAGAGTTATTCAGGTTGCATGGGTTGCCCAAAACCATTGTGAGTGATAGGGACAACAAGTTTATGAGTACCTTTTGGCAGGAGCTATTCAAATTGGTAGGTACGGCCTTGAATCCCAGCACCAGCTACCATCCCCAAACTAATGGCCAGACCGAGATAGTCAACAAATGGTTGGACGAGTATCTCTAGAATTATGTATCAGGGCAACAAAAGGCATGGGTTAAGTGGCTTCACTTGGTTGACTATTGCTACAACACCACCTACCACATGTCTATTGGTATGTCTCCTTTCATAGATTTGTATAGTTATGACCATCTCACCTTTGTTGAGAATGTATTTGGGGATAGTAAAGCACTTGTGGTACAGGATTGGATCCAAAAGAGCCAAGATATACTCAGAGAGCTCAAAAATCACTTGCACAGGGCACAAAATCAACAAAATATATAGGCATATAAGCACAGGGTGGAGCGCACTTTTGAGGTTGGTAATCTTGTGTACTTGAGACTCCAACCTTACAGACAAGCTTCTATAAAGAGGAATAGCGCAGAAAAGATTCAACCTCACTTCTTTGGGTTGTACAGGGTGAGAGGAAAGGTAGGGGTCATGGCATATGATCTTGAACTACTCCCAAGAAGCAAGATTCATAATATTTTTCATCTATCATGTTTGAAAAGAGCCATAGGGAAACACATCACTCCTATTGAGGAACTACCTCCCTTGGATGAGGAAGGACAATTGATATTGATACTTGAAGAACTGTTGGAAGTGAGGGAGAAGAGGCTAAGGAAGAGGAACATCAAGGAGTACTTAATCAAGTGGATGGATTTTCCTATAGAGGATGTTACTTGGGAGAATGAACATGTTCTTTGGAAAGCAGGGTCAGAATTGCTTGTGGGCAAGCAATTCCTAGTAGGGGAGACTGTAATGTCCCCCACCTCTTGATAAGAGAATTACAGAGACTTAGTAGTCTAGATGTCCCCACTAGACTATAGTCTCATGAGAAAATGGGGACTAAGAGGCTCTAAGTGTTCACTTAAGCATAATGATATAAGTTTAAAGTTACTTTGGGAAAAAGAGGAAATAAGTGGAAAAAGGCCACATGAAGAAAATAAAGGAAAAGAACCTTATAAGGTGGTCAATTAACTCAAGTGGAAATTAGATCAGAGGTATAAAATAAAAAGGAGGGTGCGTCACTCCTCACTCTTGTCATTTTCACTTTTGCATCTTGAGCTCTTGAGCTAAGGAAGTTTAGAGGGTTTTGGGAGAACAAACCCTATAGATCAGCTCAGTGATGAAAGATTCCACCTTTCCTAGTCCAAGCTTGGTCATGGAGGTGGAAGATCCCTCCCTCGCCATTCTACTCAGTCATAGGTTGATTCTACAAGGCAGAAGAAGGGAAGTGCGCACCAGTGAGGGTATTTCCAGCAGAGGGGTGCACCACTTGAGGAAGAACAATTTGATTTGAAGAGAGGAAGAGGAATTTGGGGGTAAACTATGTTAGGAATTGGTTGTTGGGCCTAGAGTTCCTCTCTTAGCACGTTTGGGAGGAGCTTTCCCTTGCATATCTTTTATTGTGATCTTGGCATGAGTTCTACAAAAGAAGGGCGCACTACATAAAGTGGATCTAATCATTTGATGTAGCTAAACACCTCTATTCAGTACAAACTCAACCAAGGGGTTTATCTTTCCCCGATCTACTATCCTTGGGAGTTTAGAGTGATTTGGAGCCTTGGAGGAGGAGGGTCGAAATATTGAGAAGCTATAGGCAGTAGAGAAGTACGCAACTCATCCAGGAAGAGGAGTTCCAGCTTTAGAAGGGAAATAAATTGATCTTGTCTCTATATTCTTGTGTTTGTGATTCCTTTGGAGGTTATTCTCTTTAGTATTTGAGCTTATTGGAGTAGAATTCATTCCATGTTTGATATTCTATCTTTATTTGTCCAAATCTGTAGAACTATTGTATCCAGATCTTATTACTATCGAAATAAAGGTCAGATATGAAGTTGTTGGCTCTCCTTTGGTGTCCATTACTTGTATCTTGTCATTTGCTTGCACTATATGCTATGTTCTTTGTGTCTATGCTATAATCTTCATGAAAAACACCTTCATGCACAAATTTGATGAAGTAAACCTGCATAACACACTGAAACACTAAAACAAACAGTCAAAACAACCCTTGGTTCCGAGAAAAATCAGCGTGGGAACATTACAAACCACCACATATATGCAATATTTGTCTTGTACCTTCTGTAGACCTGTGATGAAATCCATTGACCCACAGGATGAGTCTACTCTAACTTGTTTTGCTGACAATTCATACACTCCTTCACATGCCTCAATGCATCATCTTTGAGGCCCTTCATGGTGAACCTCTCCATGATATGTCTGTAATTTTCTTAAAGTACCAAAGATGGCCTACCAAAGGTGCATCATGCATAGCCTCATAATCTTCTCCTTCAATGTAGACTCAAGGACTAATTATATGCGATCCTTGTAGTTAATTCTTCCCTTTCACATACTCAATGTAAAATTCATATGCCTGCAATTTTCTGACCCACTTCTATTGCCTCTCATTTAAGTCCTTATGTCCCAAGAAGTGTCTCAAACTATTGTGGTCAGTCTTAACCATAAATTTTCCACCTACCAAGTATTGTCTAAATTTTTCCAAGGTGTGCATGATAGAGAGCATCTCCTTATCGTAGATGGAATAGACTCTTTCTGACTCTGTGAGTTTCTTGCTCTCATATGCTATTGAATGTCTATGATGCATTAGAATTACTCCTATGTCCTCACCCAATGCATCACACTCAAGCACATAGGGATGAGTGAAATTAGGAAGAGTTAAATTGGGCAAGTTCTCATCACTTCCTTCAACCTATCAAATGTATTATGAGCCTCCGTTGTCCACCTGAATGCCCCTTTCTTCATGAGATCTATGAGTGATGCAACCAACTATGAAAATCCCTTTACAAATCGTTCGTAGTAGTTGCAAATCTCGAAGAATCCACATAACTTTGTAAGGTTCTTGAGTGATATCCAATCCACTATGGCCTAGATCTTCTCCCTATGTACATGTACACCCTATGCACTAATCGCATGGCCCAAGTATAATATCTTCATCATGTCGAACTCACATTTTGAGTCCTTATCATACAAGCACTGCTCCTCCATGATTCCCAAAATCTCATCCAGATGCGCCAAGTGCTCCTCCCATGTCCTATTGTATATAAGAAGATCATCGAAGAACACGAATAAGAATTTGCGTAGTTGCTTGTTGAAAATGTGATTCATGCAAGACCAGAATGTAGTTGATGTGTTGGTCAATCCAAATGGCATGACCAAGAACTCATAATGCCCATAGTAGCTCCTAAAACCAGTCTTTTGGACATCCTTCTCTCGAACTATGACTTGATGATATCCGAGTCAAAGATAAATCTTCAAAAAATACACTACTCCATGCAATTCATCCATAAGTACATCGATCCTGGGGATAGGGTACATGTTCTTGATATTTTTCTTATTTAGAGACCTATAGTTGATACACATCCTCATGGTTTTGTCCTTCTTCTTAACCAAGATAATTGAAGAAGCGAAAGGACTGGAACTGGGTATAATATGCCCCATCTCTAGTAACTCCTTGATGGCCTTCTCTATTTCATATTTAAATTTCTCCTGGTGCCTATATGGAATGGTTATTACTGTTTTGGCTCCCTCCTCCAAATCTATAGTATGCTCAAAGCCTCTATCAGTTTGTCTCCCTCTTTGTATCTATCTAAACATATTTTCATGCTTACTCAATAATGCATGAATATCTACATGATGATGTTGTCGGCCCTCTTCCTGTTCCTCGGTTATAATCAAGCACTCAGTTGCACATGCTACATCTCCATGCCTAAAGATAAACTCCATCCTTTTGGTTGACACAATCTTAGGGCCACCATTTGATATTCCCCTCAGAAGAAACTTCTTTTTGTTTGTTGTATTGAATCTCATCTCCATTACCTGGTAATTCATCGTAATTTCCCCTAAATAATGAAGCCAGTGAATAGCCAAAACTATAATGGTGTCCACCAAATCACCCACATAAAAATCGTCGGTCAAGGTATAGTTTCCCAATCTCACAACCAACCTCAGAATCTTATGTGTGCATGTCATATTAAATCCATCAACCACTACCCCATTGAACCCCTCAAAGTCCTATGTAGCAATGCATCTCTTGGCCACCAACACTGCATCAATGAAGTTGTTGGTCACGTCACCATCAATCAAAGTTGTGACATGTTTCCCCCATAGTACTCCTTTGACTCTGAAAGTGTAGTATCTAGGGGTGCCTGATAGAGTGGTGATAGTCCCACCCTTGGTCTCCACAAGGTTGCTCATCACTAAAGTCTCCTTGCTCATTTCCTTGTCCTTGTGTAGCTTACTCCTCTTCCTCATCATTGTCTGAGTGCACCTCTATAAAGTGTACCTTTCCCTTCCCCATTCACATGTGTTCCGACTCCCAAGGCTCTTTGCAACTTAATAAATTTTTCTTCCTTCTTAGCTCATTATGAGTTACCTCATCCAACTTCTCCTTTCTGGTCCACTCCTTCTGGAAAGGTTTTTTATCCTTGTTTTTTCAGGGAATGAAAGGTTTGGAGAAAGATTTGTTCTTCAAGACCGCATTCTCTATTTCCTATGTCCTAATGATGGCATCCTGTAGAGTCTCGGGTTTGAAGGATTTCTCCCAACCACACAGTGGCTCGGATAATCCTTCAGTGAACAACATAACTAGCCTCTACTTGGATATATCTATCACCGTGAATACAAGCCTTTGGAACTCTATAATGTATGCATCTTGTGTCCCATCCTGTTTGAGTTGTGTCAACTCTCTGAAATGCAGTTCCAGATCCTTTTTTTCAAATCTCTCCATAAAATTCTCTGTGAAGTCCATATAGGAAGTAATGTTGGCATATCCCATAGTGACCAATCTATGGTACCACCACTCATGGGCCTATCCATCTCAATGCAAGGTTGTAAATTTAATCATTTATGCCTCTGTCATAAGGTTGAGTTGGAATTAGGTGTCCAACTTTTGTACCCATGCTCTAGTTGTGCACTTGTTGGAACCATCAAAGGAAGGAATGGATAACTTTCCAACCTTTCATATGAGATCAAAGTTATGTTCACCCATGTTGAAATCCTTTGGTATGTTCTTGTATTTGATAGTACAGTAATCCTGTAATGACATGGTTGCCTAGAACTCATCACCAAGAATCTGGTACTCCCTCAAGTAATCGCTAAAATATTCACCTTGTCCTGGCTACTCTTGATTTTCTATTTGCTACTCCCCCAAGAACTGGGGCATAAGGGGTCTAGGAATCACTCGACTAGTGGTCCTAGTGTTGCTTTGTGAGCGAATATTGTTGTTTTTGTCTTCTGCATGGTTCCCATTATGTCCATTGGAACCCCCTACACCATTGTTACCCGTGTGGTTTTGATTTGCTTGAGTGTTGGTAATTAATTGTGTCATGCATTGTACCAGTTTTACCAGTTGTTGTTTCCCAATGGATAAATCATTTAGGATATGCATGGCACTGTCCCCACGTGTCTCATTTATGTCCCCCATGTCTCCCTCTTTCTCTGCTTCTGGTTGATTCTCTTCTTTTGAATCTGATTGAAAGATGTTTTCTGGTCCTTTCTGCCTTCTACTTTTGTAGGTAATGTATGTCCTGTCTTCACGTCTCATGAAACAACAAACACCCTCGGGATGGTAGGATTGTGGCTCTGATACTACTATAATGTCCCTTGCTAATTTTTTCCAATTTTAGTTCATTTTGATGGTATGGAAATTTTGTCAAACGGTTTATGTGCAAGAAATATTTATCAATAGTGATCTGAATTTATGTAGGAATGCAACAGAATACACAAATAACCATAAATACAAAGATGCAATGAAAATAACACTTAATTTCATTAATATCAAAGAACTGGAAATCGTTTACATACAGAATGGAAATAAACTAGCTTGGTCGTTGGTAGCTTATCTCTGAGAAGATATGTGGCGGATACAGGCCTCTAAACTATGTGTTACAATGAGGATCAAAGGCCTATATATTATTGAGAATCAATGGAAAACCCTAAACATCCAAAAACCTAACCCTAGGAGATGAAAGGTCATAATATGGGCCCCGTAGAGGTAAATTGGTACATCAATTTCACGGGGTCGTAACTTGGCATACTATCTTCGTTTGATGCATATGATACATCGTTAGAAAGATCTATCTAAGGACAACAATTGTTGACACCGAACATCAAGTCCGAAATGGACTCATATTCTTTAGAGGTTTGATGCCCAAAAAACGTCGTTTGGGGCCTCAAAATGGCTCCGGAAGTTCAGGACCCAAAAATTGTGAAAAATAGTAAATTGTGCTACAATTAAGGAAACTGAAAAACTTAAAGAAACAATGGTGGGGGTCCAAGTGGAATAGGTGGGTGGCCACCAATATCCACCTGGATCATTCCTCCCCCCTTAGGAAGCAATGGTCCCCATTAGGTTGAGTTTGTAATGATCCCAAGCCAAATTCTTTCTTGGAATCACTAACTACTACTGATTTATTGAGTTATTAAGTGCATACAAGATTCATCAACACATGGAGATCACAATATATTCAAGATGTAGAAGCACAAACAAAGATCTGACCT
>ML777091.1:1195758-1226428 GCA_009831015.1 Picea engelmannii
ACCATACTTTTGTTGAGTTAAGATGTTAGGAAGGTTGGTAGTGTGATAAATATTTTGAAAATGAAATCTAATATGGGTATAGGCTGGACAATCTAAGAGAAAGTGCTTTTCATCTTCAACCTTCTTAGTATCACAAAGGTGACGCACTCTTTCATCCCATGGCGTTTTAGGAATTGACCAACGCCCGGTTTCACTATGGAGCTCGTGAGAATTTGTTCTTATCTTAGCAATGTTTTTTTTTTCTTTACACTTGGAAAAACAGATAGATAATTTTGATCTTCTAGATTAGGGTTGATTACATATTTATAATACCTTAATTTTCTTTTTTCCTCTAACTCTTTATCACACCACATTTTCTCTTTAAATTTTGATTTGACGTTTTTTTTAATAGTATATTTTTTCTGCAAAATGGTTTCTTCCATGATTCCCCAATAGTTTAGCCAAGACTAGGTGTCTTTATGCCATCCTCGCTTGAGTCGGTGTGGTTATGACTTGATTTTGAAGCAATTTTAAGTAGCCTCTTGTCTTCCATGTTATTTAACTTGTTCTTATACATTAGGTATCTAGTCATAGCCATGTTCTTATAATATCACATTAACAACTTTGTGTTTATGTTGCATGTGTCGTATTTTATATATGTAATTATTCCAAGACTATGGTGATTTTATGATGGATTATTCACACCAAAACGTGTCAATTGGAAAAATGGTGTTGATTCCTATTCAATGTTCGAATTTCGAATGAAATGAAGAGTCGTCATAAAACTTGGGTTGAATATCATTTAGAATCGATCTGGATTAGTTATCATTTGTCTAAGATTAGTGATATATATTTAAGATAGTTTGCAACGTCATACATATTTCTAACAAACATGATTGTGATATAATAAATAGTAATGTCATGGCATCAATACTAATATGAAACAAATAAAGTTGGCTATCAACAACTTATGCAACTCCAAACCTGCTTTGAATGTAGAACTGAAGAAAATTGGAAGCAAACCACAGGTTAAATGTATTATTTTTCTATATTTTTAATTGTGAAAGGTATTTGCTCTTCTTAAATGAAGTGCACATGACGAAGATATTTGCTCTTCTTAAATGAAATGCATTTGAAATTGTTGCTTTACCACTTGCGGTTCTGGAAAATGATTCATTTTCCTCTTTTTGAATTTAATTCTTCATTTAGTTAGACAAAGCATTTGATTTATATTGTGCGGTGTCTTCATAAAATTGACTAATATCTATGACAAAAGGCTAGTTGAAATTCAAGGAAGCAGTTAACAAAATTGAAAAAGCAATATTTTGTGGTACGAGTTCATGACCAAATTCTAATTATTGGAAAGGTGAGAATTTCACCCTCTTGACATTCATGTTATTACAGCTTTGTTAATGGTAAATAGCCAATGCCCTCCATGTTATCAAATTCTTGTAAGACAAATTTTGTGAGCCCACTATACAATGAATAAGTAGTTGTTTCTCACTCTATATTTTTTTGTATTACACTTCAAACACTGGGTTGATATATTTCCTGGATCCCCTCAATCTCTTAGACGCATAGTTATGTAAGTTCTAGCAATTGTTGATAGTAGTAAAAGGTTATGATAGGAATCTAGAAGCCTCCTATTTATCAGTAAAAGACAGTTGCATGTTCAGGTTGTGGTTAGTCCAAAAGCCGAAGATCAAAATCAAGTTTGGCTCTACACGGAGAGAAGGTCTTATTATTCAAGAACTCAAAATTCCCGAGTTTTGGGATATGACTTGTCATGAATTGAACAAGGACGTATACAAAAAGTTTTCTTTACAAGAAATGAGTTAGAGTCTTGAACATTGGTCTGTTAGAAGCATGTTTAAACCACTAGTCTGGGCCCTAGAAACAAAAAAATTGTTTATACTAGCAGTTCGAGTCGTAAAAACAAAAAAAAATAAAAATCATTGTAGTTAGTGAAACCAAATAACTCTATGTGTGTTTTTCTCCTTCCAGGATAAAGTCCAACTCTAAACCACCTCAAAAGCATGCTTTAATACTAAATGCATAGTCACATCGACTAAGAAATGGAGAACCAAATGGATTCTAAGTTCAGGAGAATTTGCAGACCTCTACGATTGGGTATGAGATGAGGCAGAGGATAGAGGACATGTGGAGACGTGGCAAGCGATATTGTCAAAGAGGACATGCGACAGGTGGAGATGTGGAAGGTAGCAGGCAAACAGGTGGAGACATGGTAGCAGGCGGTATTGGTTAGGTCAATCCAACAGTTAAAAACCAAGCAGTATGAATGATATGTACTTAGGATGAGTCCAATCCAAAAAATCTCTCCCTAAATATATACATTAGGCATAAGGCATAATAATAACTAATAATGCCTAAGGCATAATAATAACTAATAACTAGCCTATCCAATAAAAGGGCTAAAGAATGACGAAGTAAATCAGAAGGTTTTAATAGTAAAATTGTTAATGAGAACCATAAAGATAGACTTTGGAATAGACAACTCTCTGAACCATTGGATGAACCTAACCCATGCGGGCGGAGATATGATGAACTGGAGAGGTGAGCCACCGGCACTGGGGATTCTCACCCCAGACTTCTCTTCCCTAAAAAGTGGGAACAAGGAGGACCATGAAATGATTTGGGATTTTTATGTCTTTCTTTGGGAAGTTGCATCATGGTTTTGTCTCTCATAGCATTTACTGAAATCGATAATTAGATTTATCTTATTTGACAAGTAAACCACTATCTATTTTGATTTTGATGATAACCTTCTACCATGATTTGAGGGATGTGCATTTTAATATATTTTTAACATATTTTAGAACCCATCACATTTTAGAAGTAAGGTATGTATATTTGTATACAAATATTTAAAAAGTTTAGTCAAATGATATTGACTTACAAAAAAACATGAATCTCTAATATAATATTAACGAAAATATTATACCAAATCTAAGACCTTCTTATTATATTGTATTTACATTTATGTGTGGAAGATATTTAAAGATTAAGATGTGTTAATAAAATTATATATATAATTATTCTCTACAGTATAATCAAAATCATTATTTAAACACCATAACATATTAATCAAATGTTTCATTTTAAATGTAAGCATAACCTATGAAAACATTCAATAATATCTTATATGTATACATTCCTTAAAGATAGTGAATTGCTTTGCTTCATTTTTATGTCCAAAGAGTCTCCACTAATTCATGACTCAATTGTATTAAATGCAAATGAATCCATTCATTATTATTGACATTAGTTTCTTCATATGATTAGAAAATATGATGGCCTAATATCACCTGCCTGCTTTTGCGAGGATTCTTATAATGGTTCTTCAAATTTAAAACAAAATCAATAATCTGCATTTATAATGGTTAAATAATCCAACACATATTTGGTTTAAAACCCCCAAATTCCGCATCAGGGAAACTTCATATTTGCACTGAATCCATACACTATTGAATTGGCATTAAAACTCAACTCTGTCCCTGCATGTGAATTCTAAATCTATACCAAGCTCCACGCATTATCAACATACCATTTAGCAAACATAAACACAACTTGAGAATGATTATAGTCTGGGCGCACTTATCTTCAACCCATATAACCCAAGCTAATGCATCACTATATATCCCATATTACTCAAGCAAGTGTTTATTTAAACTCTAGAAATAAAACCTTGTTTCCCAAGAGCTATTTAACATCTCAGTTTGCTTCACACCAAAATTCGAATCCAAAAGATTCAATCTCTTGACATTATAACCAGAATTTAACCTTGCATAAATAATAGTCCAATAACGATTTACCTCCACGCAGTTCCAAATGGGTATTTTCCTTCAGGGTTCAAATTCACATCATCTTGCAATTTCCAGATCTTCACGAAGTCTTCAAAAAATGAACCTTTAATGATTATCACGAATGGAGATCTTGATAAATAGCTTTAATCCTAGCGATTCCTTTCTCCTCACGATTCATATGCGTGGATGTTCATCACGATTTTCTCACTTGTATTGGCTTCACACCTCATAGATTGACCACAATTTAGTCAATAATTTAACACCCAGAAATTGAATTTACATTGCTCAACACAGATCAATTTCCAATAATCGATGCATAGCTTTCTCATAGTGATTTCCAAAGCGCACAAGTCTATGACTTCCACTCTCTCAACGACCACTTCAATTGCTCCTGACTCTGCAAACAAATAGCGTTTTTTGCTTTAAATCAACTCCAAATCAATTCTTTCAAAGGGATCTACCCTATCACTTAGAATTGGAATCTTATACCTAAGTATTCTACCTAGTTCACTCCTCCTCAATGAAATCAGTAATTTTTTTCCTTAACCAACAACTCAATCATTGATAGATTGCCCGGCCATCAAGGTTAAACACAGTCAAACACATTCTGCAAGGTAATCTCACAAAGAACTCTCGATTTCCTCGTTACAGTCCCGAAATTCATTTATCTTCTACAAGATTTCTATAATCATAGTGGCTCTACAGAAATTGGAATCTCTTACGGAGATTCTACCCAATTTCATACTTCTCAACTAGAATTTCAAACAGAAATTCTATCCAGTTCTGCTCCAAACGAATATAGCTAATTCATTCAGCCACTCTTACAAATGAACTATCTTTCCCTATCAGGATTTCATGCGCAATATTAAATTCACCAAATGCGTTCATACATAAACACACACAGAGTATATAAAACCTCATACAAAATTTGGTGAAATTTCTCTTTTCACTCATAATCAATATTGTACATATAATGACTAAATCCTGATATACTCTCCTATGGTCTAATCTCTCCTCCCTTGGCCATATCCCTTCCTTCCCTCCTGTGGGCTTCCATTCGATCCCTCTAAAGATCGAGCCTCTAGCTTCTTAACCAATTCTCGCAACTCATTCCTAAACGTATGCAACAATTCCCAAAAATAGAATTTTCATCTTATCTCTAATGACTCATGCCTAGATACTTCTATCACTTCTTCGAGTCATCCCACTATCTTAGGGATTAGTTACATGAATCATGCTTTCTATGACACCTATCCATAATCGAATCTTCTATAACTATGCTTGCTTGCTAACTATGAGGAAATTAAACATTTTACAAGAGATTTACAATGTTTTTACAGTAGACCCCTCCTAATGCTAATGTCATGACCTTAGGGTCTAACCAAGCTTTAGAACTTGGCTTTGAGAGCTAACTCTCCTGCATCAAACTCCCAAAGTAGAAAGAAAACATGACCACCTGGTAATGCGCCTTCATTCTCTATCTTTCTGGATCCCAGACTTTTGTTTGCAACTGTCCATAAGCTCTACTATCATCATTTCTCCTTGGTTGTAACCTTCCAGGCTTCTAGACCTTGTGGTGTAGTGCTTCACTGTCTTTGCCTTCATCATTCTTCACTTTCAAATCAACTTTGTAATGGACTATATGCTTCATTCTGATGTAGCTTTTCCCAGGAAATTTCTTTAAACTCCATGATTTATCTATCATATTTAGCATTTCTGTTTTCTGCTAAAAACAATTTTGGTTTTCATCTCTTGGTAACTGCATTCCTTCATATGCAAGAGTCTTCAAACTCTCACCTTCCTTTGGTTCTCCATAGATCTTCCAAAAGATACTTAAGGCATATAAACACCTTCTCCATTGTTGCTTCAAAACAAATTCAACAGTATCATCCTCGAGTTGTTGGTTGCTCTCTTCATTTTCCCATACATCATTAATGTCTTTAGAGACATCTCCTTTTGCACAATTCATTTGTTGCTTCTTATCTTCAATTTTACTTTCAAGAAGTAAATTGTCTGTCATCTTTCTGATTGCATACTCATACACCTTTTCTTCTAGTACATCAGAAACTTGGCAACTAACACATATCTCTGTCCCAATCAAAGCTTGTGATACTCCTTTATTTCTGACTGCAATCACACTCTCATACTCTTGTTCTTCCAACAAATACTCCAGCAACTCAATTTCTCTTTGACACCTCACAAGTACTTCATCATGATGTTGTTTATAGTCTTCAACATTGCCTTCTTCTTCTTTGACAACCTTCAATAGTTGTCCTTCATTTCCTTGACTAAGTCTGTTAGTCAATTTAGTTCTGTTCAATCCTATGACTGTCTTTTCTTCAATATGAGACAAAATTGTCTCAACTGATTCTTCAATACATTCTTCAATGTTGTTCTCTTCTTTATCACTACTATGTGACATTTCCAACTGTCTCTCGGGGCTATCTAAATCCTTCTTACTGACATCTCTACCTATGCATTCTTCAAGAAATCTCATTTCTTCCTCCAAATCACTAAAACTTAAATCATTTACCTGAGGTCTCAATTCATGGCTTGACTCAAACTCCCTTAACAGATTTTCCAGCAATAAAATCTCTCTGTCAGCTTCCTCAAGCATTTCATTTGTATGCTTGATATCTTCCTCCTCTTCTGCTTGCTTTTGGCTATTAGTAAAAACCAAACTTCCTATGTTTTCAGCTCTAGAAATATGCTAAAAAGCAATGTCTTCCTTCAACTGTGTATGAAATTCCACATGAGACCTAGCTGTCCCATCCTCCTTCAGAATGGAATTCAGATTTTGTCTACCCTCTTTCTCCTCTATGACAAGATCAGAAAATTTCCCATCATCGTGCACTACACCTGCAAACATACACAAATTGTTAACTTTAAAATCATAAGGCTTAATAGCCTCAACTGATGTTTCAAACATCATTGCTCCATTTTCAAGTTCACGAGGAACTTGTTCTTCTCTAGAAACTTTCTTTTGTTGTAGCTCAACTTCCCTGAGCTTCTCCAATCTCCATTGAGCATTCAACTTGTGCTCTCTCTTCTCTTGTAGCCTATGCCACTTCATCTTCTTTCTCATTAACCATCCCCATCGTTGGTCTTCTTTGCTTCTCTATACCAACTCCATCAACACATCCATATGAATTTTTATCTCAGCTTTCTCTCTATTATACTCTTCATCACTCATCTGCTTCCATATGCCATTTTCTTTGGCATCTTCTTTCTCTCTTCTGTGGCTTCTCTCTGAACCTCTACCATGACTGTCATTAGTCATCCTCTTTTCTATTTCCATGAGTTTCTTCACACTCTATGAGTTGCACTAAGCCTCTGCAATAGAAATCTACTCTGCTAGAACTACCTCACCAAGCTTCTCTTCCTAAACTTGGTCTGTTGGAAAACACTGGTTCTCTGTCTGGAACCTTTTGAGCTTACTTCTCTGCTCATTCTAGACTTCTACCTCAACTCACCTTCTCTTGAGAACACTCAACTGTCCTCCTGCATTCCAACCTCAACTGGTCTAAGCAGGCTCTACCACGTTGCTCTTTCTCTAGAAACCCCTTATGGCTTCCTTCATCACTGCTCCAAAGCTGTGACCTACTTGTTGAGATACTCTTCAACTGTTGCTACCTCTTTCCTTTGCATGTAACTACTTCTCCCAAAGTAGCTTTCCTTCTTATCAAGAACTTCCTTGTCCTTCCCAAGTTCTAAGCTTCTTATGTTCTACATGCAAGTCTTCTTAACTCACAAATATCCTCTACAAACTGCTTGGCTATCTTCTTGCCTTCTCAAGAACATTCCCACTCTGATAACAATCATGATGGCCTAATATCACTTGCCTGCTTTTGCGAGGATTCTTATAATGGTTCTTCAAATTTAAAACGCAATCAATAATCTGCATTTATAATGGTTAAATAATCCAACACATATTTGGTTTAAAACCACCAAATTTTGCATCAGGGAAACTTCATATTTGCACTGAATCCATACACTATTGAATTGGCATTAAAACTCCACTCTGTCCCTGCATGTGAATTCTAAATCTATACCAAGCTCCACGCATTATCAACATACCATTTAGCAAACATAAACACAACTTGAGAATGATTATAGTTTGCACGCACTTATCTTCAACACATACAACCCAAGCTAATGCATAACTATATATCCCATATTACTCAAGCAAGTGTTTATTTAAACTCCAGAAATAAAACCCTATTTCCCAAGAGTTATTTAACATCTTAGTTTGCTTCACACCAGAATTTGAATCCAAAAGATCGAATCTCTTGACATTATAACCAGAATTTAACCTTGCATAAATAATAGTCCAATAACGATTTACCTCCATGTAGTTCCAAATGGGTATTTTCCTTCAGGGTTCAAATTCGCATCATCTTGCAATTTCCATATCTTCACAGAGTCTTCAAAAAAATAACCTTTAATGATTCTCACGAATGGAGATCTTGATAAATAGCTTTAATCCTAGCGATTCCTTTCTCCTCATGATTCATATGCATGGATGTTCATCACGATTTTCTCACTTGTATTGGCTTCACACCTCACAGATTGACCACATCTTGGTCAATAATTTAACACCCAGAAATTGAATTTACATTGCTCAATGCAAATCGATTTCCAATAATCGATGCATAGCTTTCTCATAGTGATTTCCAAAGCGCACAAGTCTTTGACTTCCACTCTCTCAGCGACCACTTCAATTGCTCCTGACTCTACAAACAAATAGCGTTTTCTACTTTAAATCAACTCCAAATCGATTCTTCCAAAGGGATTTACCCTATCACTTAGAACTGGAATCTTATACCTAAGGATTCTACCCATTTCACTCCTCAATGAAATCAGTCATTTCGTTTCTTAACCAGCAATCTAATCAATGATAGATTACCTGGCCATCATGGTTAAACACAGTCAAACACATTCTGCAGGGTAACCTCACAAAGAACTCTCGATTTCCTCGTTACAGTCCCGAAATTCGTTGATCTTCTGCAAGATTTCTATAATCATAGTGGCTCTGCAGAAATTGGAATCTCTTACAGAGATTCTACCCAATTTCATATTTCTCAAATGGAATTTCAAATAGAAATTCTATCCAGTTCTGCTCCAAACGAATATAGCTAATTCATTCAACCACTCTTACAAATGGATTGTCTTTCCCTATCAGGATTTCATGGGCAATATTAAATTCACCAAATGCGTTCATACATAAACACAACAATACATAAACTCACACAGAGTATATAAAACCTCATACAAAAATTGGTGAAATTTCTCTTTTCATTCATAATCAATACTGTACATAAAATGATTGAATCCTGATATACTCTCCTATGGCCTAATCTCTCCTCGCTTGGCCATCTCCCTTCCTTCCCTCCTATAGGCTTCCATTCGATCCCTCTGAAGATCGAGCATCTAGCTTCTTAACCAACTCTCGCAACTCATTCCTAAACGTATGCAACAGTTCCCAAAAATAGAATTTTCATCTTATATTTAATGACTCATGCCTAGATACTTCTATTACTTTTTCGAGTCATCCCACTATCTTAGGGATTAGTTACATGAATCATGCTTGCTATGACACCTATCCATAATCGAATCTTCTATAACTATGCTTGCTTGCTAACTATGAGGAAATTAAACATTATACAAGAGATTTACAATGTTTTTACAGTAGACCCCTCCTTAAGCTAATGTCATGACCTTAGGGTCTAACCAAGCTTTAGAACTTGGCTTTGAGAGCTAATTCTTCTGCATCAAAATATTTTGTTGAAATGAAACTATCTACCATAAAATTGGTAGAGTAAATACGATCTAAAGTGCAAGTTGTGCTCTTGATGTCTAAATGACAAAAATAATTGTCTATATGCTTCAAATTAAAAATATGTATGTGTTTTGATGCTTTTCTATCTACTCCACTTCTTGAAGTTTAAATGAAAAAAATGCTTGCATGTATACCTTTGTGTAATTCATGAAATTAAAGATATGCATGTGTTTTGATACCTTTATATCTACTCCACTTCATGAAGTCTAAATGAGAAATAGTTGAGTGTATACTTTCATATAATTCATGAAATTAAATATTTTGATACCTTTCTATCTACTCCCCTTTTATTATACTGCCTCCGGCAGTATATAGCGATGGATCGCCTTTGACCATCTATTAATTTAGTTTGACTTAAAAGTATATCTAAAAAAGCTGAAGTTAAACATAAGAAACATAATTTTTTATTTTTCGATATATAAAATTTTGTAGTTTTCTAACTTTTCATTGGTTAATAAGTTTAAAGTGTTATTGGAACCTTCATGTGGTTCGATAATTGATTTGACGCTTCACATTAATTGCAATTGCAAGCTATTCTGCAAGCGGATACGAATAGACACGCGTTGGTAACTATGGCGCTCTTCCTGGCGGGGTCTTCGATTTCTGCAGCGAACTTTCCCCACGGGCGCTGCCAGACTCCTCTGTACTGTCGAGTCGTCCTATGCTTCATCTGTCCAGTCTCCCCCTCCTTCGGCTGTGGCTTTACCTTTACCGCCTATGTTCTTCTACTAAGTATTTATACCATGCTTCTACTAAGTATTTAGTGAGAGAAGTATTATGTCACACAACTGCAAAGTATATGACAAGCTCACAAGCCCACTAAATGATACCTCTGAACTCCCATGTACCCACTAATGAGCATTTATGAAACCTTGATGTCATCACTTGTAGAGAATTGAAAATTTGAATCTGAGTTCCGTTTTTGGGGAATTTTTATAACTGGAAACGTTTCTGGTCCTTTTTTGGGGGTGGGGGGTTCCGGTGAATACGATAATGAATCACTACAATAGCGAGATTATTTGCTGACACGTCACATTACAAGTACCTTTTGAATATTCAAAACTTCAAAATGGATTGATTTCAGCATGTTTAACTAACAACTTCACACTCTGCTCCTCTCTGGAGATGCTTTACACTTCCACAAATTCCACGGTCCATGGTTCTGAAAACCAAAATTAAGCAAGGGTATGACAACAAAAATATAGTAATGGGATGAGGCGCAGATATACTACTAACAAACCGTAGAATGATTATATGGAAATTGAGATATCAGGTGAGGAGGGATTGTTTTGAGCTACGAGGTGATGTTGGTGGTCTTGGTTGCAAGGCGAATACTGGACAGACGCTATAAAATCATAGCGATGGAGTTGTAATATAACTTACAAAGAATTGTTACTATTGAGATAGTTATCATGTTTTAATGACAAAAACAAAATATTATGAAACAGATATTGAACATATTGAGACCTTTGTGTCGCATGAATCAGTCACATTATTATTTGAATTTTGAGTGATATTCGCTCATTTAGCTTTCACAAACACCATCTGGAAGATAACATATGATAACATATGGCAGATGTAATTGTTCTCGCAAGAAAGAAAGTTCAAACAAACTCATTCAAGCTTCAATTGGCACTTAGGGCAGGGACTGGCTGATCAAGTCATTAAGAGCAGTCAATAGAGTCTCAAAGATTTATCATGATTATCAGAAACAACCATAAAAAAAATTTAAGTTAAAGTTTTGAGCATTTACAAATTTAGAAATAGTAAAGAGATTTTGATATTGTTCACTGAAGTTTACAGATATTTATAACTTAATTTCACATTACCCATGTTTTTACTCTACCTCTTCTTCTTTTGTTCTTGTTCACAACACTCAAGCTCCAGAGAATCAGGTCTAATAATACTATTGCATAAGTCAATATGATGAAACATAACTTATTCAACCAACAACTTGAAAATTACCTTCAGGAGCGTGCAATTTCAAGGAGCTCAGAGTTGAAAATTCGAAGCACTTATCCAACTTAAGCACCTGAAAAATGTTTCCATGGATGCAATCCAGAACCCTAAGATCCTCATCCGTAATGATCATTCTGCGCAAATCCGACTCAGCATATCCACCCCAGTCTAGTAGAATCAAATTCTACATGGTAGTCGTGGACTCCCCTTCAGTTTCAGTGATTAAAGCCATGGGAACCGAGCGCTGAGACACGTTTGTGATGACATGCAACTTGCCACACAAGATTGCATCGACTGTAGTGTGGCCATGGTGCCACCCCCTGGCTCCAGTTCCCATCCACCTGCCAAAGCATTAATGCATCTAACCGCCATCTTTAGCTCTCCTTCTCAAGGCAATGAAACTTGTAGCCACCCCTGTTCTCAACGCAATGGAACCACCGCCACCCCCCTGGCTCCCGTTTTCAAGGCAATAAAACTTTAAATCAAGGGAATGAAACATTAGCTTAAAACACTTTTGGATGCCTTGAAAATCCGCGTTCATAAACGACAGGGTAAAGTTTGTATCAAACGTAAGGAGGCAGTATTATGCAGCTTTGCTACTCTTGTATAAACAAGTTGTGTGCATTGAATAAATTTAAGTCTGAATTTTAAAATATAAAATAGGATGCACCCATGAATTATTATAAATTGTTAAAAGTTCAAAACATTTATATTAATTGAAAACAAAATAAAATAAAAGATAAGGTAAGTTTTTTACATACATATTCTATTATCAATGGTTTTAAAATATTTAAAACAAATTTATTTGGCTTTCAAACGATTAAAATAATATATCTAGGAGGGTGGATACAAAATAAAATTTAATTTTTTTATACTACGTCAACATTCAAAAGGGAATGGATACCATTAAATCTCCTGTCGTATTGACAGTAAAAAGTACATACATATGTCGATGGAATAATGAGAGAACATTAAATCTCATGTTGTATTAATCGTAAAAATTTGGAAATGTCAGCGGAGGAAATTAGTCAAATCAACGGTTTCACTAATAAAAAAATAGAAATTACAATTTTGAAATTTGGAAAATATTTATTTATTTTACAAAATTCATTTTAATATTACATTTATTTACAACATTATTGAAACTTTAGGAATTTCAAAATAATTGATTTAAGTAAATGATCTTTGACTTGGAAATGGATTGCTATATGTATAATATAATAATACTTTATAAATTATAAAGTTTTAAGTATAAAATATAAATGGAAATCGATTGCTATATGTATAATAATAATATTTTATAAATTATAAAGTTTTAAGTATAAAATGAATATGTGTAGGTTTTCTCTTCCTGATGAGGAGGTGGGAAGAGTTGCAGGTTAATGGAGGTCAACCTGCATCAGCATAGGTTTTTCTAGTGTTTAGGATGAGTCTTGGTTATGTAGGGGTTTACATGGAATCACACAGACCTTTTTGTTTTTTACACATAAGAATCGAGTTCCTTGGCGTTAATGGAGGGGGTTTATACTGTCTCAGATTCCTTTTAGCCAAACTTATAAATTTATCCACCCCCGCCTTTTTAGTGGGTTGTTTATCCGCTTAAATTTTTTCTAACTTTCTTGGTTCATTTGGCGAAGTTGTGTTCTATTGTAGCAGAGTTGCTCTAGCAGGCAAGCTCTGATGGTTCTGGCACTCCTATCTTCTCATCCTTTAGTATCTTATTCGAATCTCAGGTCTTTAAACCTTTGATGAGACTGCACTACTGACAGAAAATTACTATAACTCTAAGGTGGCAGGCTCAAGCGGCTTTTGGTATCTACTAAATGGAAAGTGAATCCAACGCACTCATTGGTGCGGCTGACGAGGAACATTGGGAGAGGGCGGGCTTGTTTACCTCGGTGGATGCAATGTGTAGTAGTAAAGGCAGCAAGTTCCATACTAATGGGAGAGTTAATAACCAACTGTCTATTCCTACGGACTTAGCCTTTTATCCTACCTCCAGTGCTAAACCTCACCACCAGTCTGCTAGAGCGACAAAATCACATACTTCTCAGGGTATTGTTGGTATGCCTGGTGTGGTTTCTGTGGGTATTTTGTCTGAGTGTAAAGAGCAGAGAAAGGGTGGTCTGGCAGGGCAGTATAAGGTGGAGGTTCTATTTAACCCACTCGAAGCACAGGAAGAGGAGTTACAAGGTGGACAAAAGGAAAGAGGGAAGGCCTTAAGCGCTCAACTCGGGTGTGGAGGCCAAAAAGGACCAAACACATAATGGTATTGGGCATAGACGTAGGACTCGAAGAGACTTGTTACCTAGCACTGTGTGCTTTAGTTGGGAGGCTAGCATACCGGTCACGCTGCAAATTACCACTCTCGGACTAGATGCACACTAACTGGGAACCATTGATTGGTTATTCCCTGAGGTTTTGACTCTGTCAAGGGGGTGGTTCAACTTTGTTTTTAGGAGCCCAGAAGACTCTGCGATGATTATACAAAATTTATGGGGACTACGAAGGTAGGAGTATGATGTTGAAGAGGTGTGTATAAGATTTGATCCGGCGACGGAGTATTTCAGCTTTCTTCATTTGTGGGTCCTTCTCCCGGGTCTACCACTTCATTTGTGGAATAGGAAAGCCTTGGAGGTGATTGGCAATACCTTAGGTCGTTTTATAAAGGTTGACGAAGAAGCATTGCAGTCTCTAGAAAAGAGAATGGCAAAGGTGCTCGTTGAAGTGGACACTCACGCGGGGCTTTTGGAAACTCTCGAAATCGATTAGAGGGGTCACTTGCTCATTCTGAGGTTGGACTATTTGGGCATACCATTTCGCTGCTCTCTTTTTAGGAGAACTGAACATCTGCGGAAGGAATGTCCACATATCTATGGGGATTTGGTTGAGGAGGACTCTTCGGAGGATTTTCCATCTAACAGTTATACACCAATGATGGACGCTCAAGAACCAGGGGATTATCCTGGTACGAGAACTGAGGATAGTCCAGATTTTTCGGACCACACCTTTATCAGTAAGCTAAAACACTATTGTCTTGCGTTGTATTTTACGTTAACTGCTTGGGAGTGAGATCACTTAGATAGTATTTTCCTTCTGGAATTGTCTCATTCGTCAGAGGTAGTTAATGGAAAGGTATTGGAATCACATCCTGATATTACATAAATGCTAGATGATCGGGCATTGCCCATACTTGAGAATGTGTCATCTCAAGAGTTGAGCTCCCCTGTATTTCCTGAGAATGTGATTGTGGAAGACTCTACCCATGTCACGGGTTATGGTGAACCTGTTACTAGCAACTTTTCTTTGGATAGGATGATAACAACACTGGTTCCTACTCTTAGAGAGACTTCAAGCCCCACTCCAATACCGACCTACTTGGGGAAGGAAGACGTGGTCAGACCTCTACCTAGTGGTGACGCTAGGGCTCCTCAGGGGAATGGGGATTTCAAAGGGACCGACCTTGCGTGGTCACAGGGTTTGGGCTATGAATTATCTCCTATCAAAACAAGGAGTGCCCACAAAAAGGTGGGGACAAACAATACTTTCTCTGCAAACCAACTTTCTTCTAAAATTGATCGGGGGGCGCTTAGAGGCATGAAAGCCCTTGCAAGGGATAAATCATGATCCTACTTTCTCTCAATATCAAAGGGGTAGGCTGACCCCTAAAATTGGCCTCCCTACGTAAACTTATCTCAAAAAGTTCTCCTAGTAAAATCTTTCTACAAGAAACTATGGTGGCAGTAGAAAAGGCAAGAAACTTTATGGATAATCTCATACCTGATTGGATGATATGTGCAGTAAGTTTTGTGGGGACGTCTGGTGGTCTTCTGGTATCCTGGGATCCAAATTTATTTGAATTAGAGCATGTCGTAAGCTGAGGTAGTATTTTTTTGTCAGGTTCAAGCTTATTGGATAAAAGAAAGGTTTATTTTCTGAATGTTTATGGCCTCTGTCAAGATCGCAAGATTTTATGGGAAAAAGTGGACGGTAAGGGATTATTAGCTCATAATGATCTAATAATGGCAGGAGATATGAATTTCACGACCTCTTCAAAGGAGGTTTGGGGGACGTCATCTTTGGTAGACTCTTTGGCGACCTTTTTTAAGGCAATTTTTACAAAAAAAAATATGTTAGTGGACGTTGTCCCTGTCGAGGTGGTTCCTACATAACGTAATGGTAGGTCCGACGTTGATGGAATTGCTAAAAGGCTTGATCGAATCTATACGACGGAGGATCTTATCACGTCATCTCTGAGATATAGGACCTGGGTGGAATATCCCTATCTATCTGATCACACTCTAGTACTTCTTCAATTGGGCATTGGGATATTGGCAGTCCCACATCCATTCAAGTTAAATCCAGCATGGTTACGAGAAGAATATTTCACCATTATGGTTCAGGAAGTGTGGAATGAGTTACATTTCCAACAGGTCGATGGATCCCAAAGGAGACTGGTAGAGAAACTCTCTCTTTTAAAATCTCAGGTTAAGCTATGGTCTAAGGAAAAACATCTACATGACTATTTAGAACTGGGAAAGATTGAAGAGGCTTTAAATAATATCTATATTCAGAAGACTCAGGGTATACACAGTGATGATTCTAAACATCTTTTGATATCACTTGAGGCAGAGCGCAAAAACCTCATGCTAGATGAGGAAGAGAGATGGAGATAAACGAGTAGGGCGATATGGATTAAAAATGGAGATAAAAATACAAAATTTTTCCATCGTTTTGCAAGCTACAGGAGAAATAAAAAGTTCATCTAGGAGATAATGGATGAAGCGGGTCGGCTTCATATAGGCCAGGAGGCCTTAAAGGAAGAAGCAAACAACTTCTTTAAATATTTCTTTAGTGACACGGGACAGAATTGCATATGGGAGCAGATTGCAGCAGTTAGGTTGTTTCCTAATTTTGTAAATGAGGAAGATGTTATAAATCTAGAAAAGACGTGTATCAAGGAGGAAGTCCTAGAGGTGATAAGGGGCTTTGCAAAGGACAAAATTCCAGGGGCTGATGGATGGATTGTAGAATTTTTTCTATATTTTTTTGAGTTGGTTGGACAAGACCTGATCGATGTGGTGGAGGAAACAAGACTCAAAGGCGAGGTAATAAGACCGATCAACTCAACCTTCCTAGCATTGATCCCAAAAGTCAATAGCCCTAGTTCTTTAGTGATTTCCGTCCAATTACACTTTGCAACTTATGTTACAA
Organism: Picea engelmannii; assembly: GCA_009831015.1. Taxonomy (NCBI): domain Eukaryota; kingdom Viridiplantae; phylum Streptophyta; class Pinopsida; order Pinales; family Pinaceae; genus Picea; species Picea engelmannii. Next base: position 1,212,574 of record ML777091.1, read on the forward strand.
GATCATTGCAAAAGTTATAGCGAGGAGAATCAGGCCTATTCTCTCCTCATCATTGTCTGAGGAACAATTGGGCTTTATTAAATGAAGACAAATTTTAGATTCCATCGGCATTGCTCAGGAGTGTCTACACAGTATTAAAACAAAAAAATTCCAAGCGATTATCCTGAAGCTTGACCTAAAAAAGCACTATGATTGTACCAACTGGGATATTTTGAGGTTAATACTTCTTCAATGTGGTTTTGGACTGCCAACAACAAAATGGATTATGGGTTGTGTAACCTCTACAGCTTAGGCCATTTTGATAAATGGAGAGGCAACAAAGAATTTTCAAAGCAGTAGAGGACTTAGACAGGGTTGTCCGTTGTCGCCTCTCCTATTCATTCTAGTGATGGAAAGTCTCAGCCTTTCATTAAAAAAAGCACAAGTAGATGGAGTATTGTCAGGGATAAAGGTATCTAGATTGATAAAGGTCCTTCACTTGCTCTTCGTGGATGACATTCTTATAATGTCGAAAGCTTCAATCACAAAATGGGAAGAAATAAAAAATATTCTTTGTGTATTTTGTCGAGCATTGGGCTTGGTGATTAATGTTCAGAAGTATGCCTTTCTTTATTCCAGAGTTCATCAGGAAACTCTCACAGTTTTAAAATATTTATATCTTTTTTCCTTTAAAGATCTATCTGAAGGTTTCATATACCTAGGGTATTTTTTTAAACCAAATAGTTATAAGGCGAAGGACTGGCAATGGCTCATTGCAAAGTATGAAAAGCGGATTAGTCACTGGTGTAATAGACTATCCCTGGGAGGCTGTATGTGCTGATAAAAGCGATCTTAGAGAGCTATCCAGTCTATTGGATGGCTTTAGCTCATATTCCGATTTATGTTCTCAATAGGATCCGAAAATTGGTTTTTTCCTTCCTCTGGTCAGGAAACAAGCATAAGCAAAGCTACTATTTATGAAATTGGGAGACAATCCCAAAACCAAATCTCTAAGGAGGGTGGGCGCTAAGAAACATTTTTGTTTTCTATAGGGCAACGATGACAAATAATTTATGGAGAGTATTGATGAAGAATGGTATTTGGCATTGGGTGATCAAAGACAAGTATTACCCCATGGATTGGTGTCGACCTGGTTAATATCGGCCTCATCAGTCACATCCTATGGATTCTAGACCTGGAAAAATATTCTTAATACTTTACCTGTGATTTTACATTGGTTGGCTTGGAACCCGGGTTCGGGCCACTCCATTTTAATTGGGAAGGATGCAATTATGGGTATGGGGAAGGACTCCATTTTATCACTTGAGTTGGTTCATTTTCTTAATTTTTTTTTTTTTTATCTCCTGTATCAAGTGATCTGCGCTCTTCCAGAGGGTTTGATTAGCTCAATTTGGTTAGACAGTGCAGAACTGGGGCTGGTTGGAGAAATAGCAGCAGAATGGGAAAGGTATGGGAGGAACCTGATTGGATCAGGGATTACGCTCGTGGAGAGGTCGGATGAATTAAAGTGGACTGGTGGAGATTCATCAGGACAACTCTTAGTCAAAAATGTGTACAACGCCCTTGCCAAAAAATTGTGGAAATTTACAACTGGTGGTCGGAGGAAAAAACAGTGGAATTGGGACTGTCCACTGAAGATAAAATTATTCGCCTGGCTTGTGGCTGAAAATAAAATTTTAACATGGAAAAATCTTCAAAAAAGAGGATGGAAGGGGCCAGGGATTTGTTATATGTGCAAAGGAAAGAGGGAATCAGGTAAACATCCATTTGTACGTTATCCATTTACGATATCAGTTCGGGAAAGAGTTAAAATGCTCTAAATATCTCAGTTGGTTGGTATGGCAAATCGGTGAACGAATGCTTTGAAAATTGGGCAAAACAAAACTTTACTTTTCCAACTCTACCAACTTATATTTGTTGGTTTCTTTGGCTTGATAGAAACAAGAATATTTTTGAGTCTAGGACCCCCTCCATTCAGAAGATAGTTTACCTATCTTTAGGGACTGTGGGAACTCATTGGGAAAAAGAAAAAGTTTCTCTCCCTAGAATACCAACCTCTAACATTCCTAAAGATAAAGTCATTGGGTGGTTCGATGGGGCAATGCAGTAGAATGGTGAACTAAGCGGGGCAGGTAGAGTATTAAAGATCAATGAGTAAACGGTATATAAATGGACCTTAAATTGTGGCAGTGGAACAAATACCAGGGAGGAACTCATGGGAGTTTGGGCTAGTCTAATTCTGGCTTCTGGGATTTCAATTACAGATATACATGTTCTAGGGGACTCAAAAATAGTTATTGATTGGCTCAATAGGAAAGGAGAACTTCAGGTTGTAACTTTAGATGGTTGGAAGGATAGGATAAATGAACTTCACACTCATTTTAGGTTCATATCTTTTGCACACATTTTCAGGGAAGAGAATCAAGAGGCAAACAGATTATCAAAACAGGCTCTAAAAAATCTTCCAGGGAGAATTGCCTACAATCATTGGGAAGGAGGACAGGAGGGCCCAACTCTTTTTTTAAATATGTTTTAGTAGTCTTCAGGGGGAAAACTTTTTGTTTCCTATTTCAAAGATGGAGGTCCTAGTAGCAATAGTATACTTCTTGGTAGGAAAGAAACTTCACTTGTTGATAATAGTCTCACATGGTCCCATTGGAGAAGATGATATTATGTAAGGAATTTGGAATTTTCTGTGTAGTAAAGTTTTTTTTGGATAAGACCATGAAAAAAAGAACTTATGATGTAATGTCTGCTTTGAGAACAGATTATATTTTTATAAATATAATGCTAAATTTTCAGTGGAAAAAAAGTATAAAATATAAATTTTATAACATGTACAATTTATTTTGTTTTTTATAAAAGTATAAAATATGTTTTTATAGAAGTAAAAAATTTGTATTTCAAACACATTTGATCTTTATTTGTTCTACGTTCGACCATAAGTTGGTCATATGTAGGATCAATGTTCATTTGTGATACATGCCACCATAAACAGGGCATCTCTTACATCTCTCCATCATATCCCTTCAATTTCAAAGTACTTCCTGCAATATACTCCCTTCATAGAGCACTACAATGACATAAGATAAGGGTTACAACAAAATTAGTCATTTGACATGTTGTTGAGTGTATTGTTTGTTGATGTTATTGTTCAAGCATGTATTATTCAACATTCTAAAACAATTCAGGGAGGTCTTATTTTTGGGTGTTGTTTCCTTCATTTTGTTTACTCGTGAATCATCATTGAATCTTGTTTTTCTAGTGCTTTTTGAAAATTCAATGTTGTTCATTCTAATGAATGTTTCTTTCATTTCTCTCTCTTGTTTATTGTTTAATACAAGGGGAGAAACAAAAACTAAAATTCCATCTGGGTTTGAGTTAATTTTGGTTAGTCCTCACATAATGTTGTATATTTGTTTGATCATAACCTTCAAGACTGATGATCCCTTTATCTCCATGGGACAACTCGTATGTATCATTTTATATTGGTTTATCAAGAATAACAATTTTAAAACTATCACGGTCATTGTTATAACAGAAATACAAAGAACTAAGTTCTAGCCATTAGTTATTCAACTGAGATGGCAAGTGGGATTAATGCAACATTAATGGTGATGAATGTAGCATCCATTGGAGAGGTCAACAAACTCCAAGGGCGTTCCAGTGAAATGCATGGCAAAGGCAAGTAATATCGTAGATTTTGGTGTAAACCAATTTAATTATATGTTCAAATACAAATCCTTATGTTACGGTATTTACAAGCCATCCACTCCTACCCCTCCTAAGAAGGAAAGCAATCAAGTGTCAATTTTTACATGAGCATGCATTGCATTGCACTACACTAGACGTCCATTGAAATAAATGAAGTGGACACAAATAATGCAAGTGAGTGTAATATCCCAGATCTGGCTAGTTTAGGAAAAGTTGTTAATTTGTTGTGTCTACTGTCTGATCTGATACAATGGGGGTTTCTAGATGCGTTTAAGCTGCGGGTTTTAACATGCTTGGTGCTTTTTTGTATGTGTGTGTAGATAAATAAGTTGCTTACAACATATGAATAAGAATACATATAGAGAATGACACAAAAGACTGTAAATCATATATTATGAGTTTTTTGTTGGTTACAATGTTGTATGCGGCTGAAAATAGAGAATCACTCAGCTAGATCAGGTCTAAGTGGATATTAGTCGGAATACAATCAAGAAGTAAACTAGAAAGATGATACTTGGATGATATAATATTGTTGTTGGATAGGATGTGAGCTGGATGATTTGTTGTGTGCTATGACAACTCACACGACAACTGCTGCGAAACTGGATTGTGGGCCTTGGTGGCTACACACCTTGAATGTGACTAGAAACTGTCCCAAACAAGGCGTATTTCCCTCTCACACACTCCAGGTGGCTGACAACCTGACAATCGGCCCTATGTTGATGTGTTTGGACCCCAGATGGATCCCCCTGGGGAAATGTGCCCCCACTACTGCTGGAAACTGCACCCTAGTGATTCATCCGTCAGAATCGGTTGATAAGGGTCTCAAACTGAGTGCCCTAGGCTCCTCTGAAATGGGTCGAAACTATTTCCCTGGATCTGACCTAATGATCTCTCGAAAATCCCGAATGTGTCCTCCCAAACTATTGCACCCTCAATGGTTGAGTAATGCGCCCAAGATGATTTCTTCGTTGGAATTAGATGAGAAATCAGGCGATAGAAGCGTCTTTCCCTCCTCTCAACTAGGTCGGAGGGGAATCACTGGATTCTCCCTGACTGGGACAAGTCGAATCAATCTGATTCTCAGTAGTTGTGCCCTATACCTAGACAAGTGCACCCTCACTGCTGCAAACTGGCTAATTGTTGTTGAAGTACTATGGAAGATCTGGATGATCTTCTCAATGACTAGGGTGTGTCTCTCAACACCGAAATCAGCCTCTGTGTGTCTTCCTCCTGGAATCCACAAATCTCTCTCCTAAGATGCACCTCTCTCCTCAACTGTCAACTCAAATTCTTCATGATGATGAATTAGGTTGCTTTAACTTTTCTTACAGTTGCTCAAAACCCTAATTCATTGTTGAACTATTTTTAGCTCACATGTTCTATTTTTAGCTCACTTTGGCTTAAAAGGGCTTTTAATCACTTTTAGCTCAATGTCACTTTTGAATTATAACACCCTTGGCTTAAGTGACCTCTAGTAACCATGTTTACCCCTATATGACCCTGGCTATAGTCTAACGGGGTTGTTTAGACTACTAAGTCTCCTCTCTAGAGATCCTATTCGGAAAGGGACATTACAGTGAGCAAGAAATTTGAGAACGTGTTTGCTTCGAGGGGCCAGTGCTAGAGACCATAAATTTGAAGTTGGCCATGCTCATAATCGTCTCAGTTGTGGGGGTGGAGATTGTGAGGAGGAGAGGCCTCTTCTCCCAACTCACTAATGAAGTACCTCCACTATTTCTTTCAAACGTGCTTTTGCTATCAGTTGCCTCGTTGATACCCTGTGTTCAATAGAGTCTCCGTTGATAGCAAATCCAAAGCACTAATGTCTCCTTGGGAAAATATGTGGAATGGACGTTTTGCTATGCCCGAGCACTATACCACCATTGTTATTGAATTTGATGGATCTCAAGAACTCTTGAGACCCTTGTTCTTGGGGAGATTCCCTTTAACGAGCAACATTTATAACTGGGGACATTGTAAATAAGCGAGGTTGTAGGGAAATTCGATCAAATCGGATATTGTAGGACATATCAAAGGGGCAACATGGAAGTACCAAATCAATGGGATAGATGTCCATTGACGACAAAGGTGTTTTGACAAATAAGCGGTTTAATAAGGTAGCACGAAGAAACATGAACAGTGGAAAAGAGTGAAACAGGTGGACTCCTACAAGACAAGCAGAGTATAAATGCACACGCTTGTTGAAAGAGTTGGTAGAGGCGGTGGTGACATGTTGCAGGGGATGGCCTGGATTGGATCCTTCGGCCAAGAAGCACGCAATGAAAATGACAAGGAAAACGACAGGTGCCAGGATACAATATGGATGGACAAGCTCGCGTCCATGGTCATCTAACAAAATCGATGGACAGAACGAGTCGTCTAACAAAATCAATAGACAAGAACGACTCATAGGTCACATCTGGGCATAGAGTATACATAGATTATATTTGGGAAACGTCTTACTGGGAAATCAACAACTAGTCGGGCACGTACTAGCGTTGTCATGTTATATGATTACTACCACTATAACCCAGGCATGCCAACACGGTCCCTCGGTTTCGAACCGATGACTTCATCACCAACTTTTCTACATCCGGGAAGGCTTGGTAAAATCTCATATGGATCAATGAGGCTTATATTTAATATAATGAAGGTAAAAATAATATTATAGCCATGCCTACCTTACATCATCAATATTATGAAAATATATTGATTAAGTAAGGTTTGAACTAAGAGTTAATGTACATAGAAAAAACTATTATTAATTTGTATTTGTTAACTTGTCGTCAAACGTGCAAGCCTATACATGTTGATGATCATAAACACCATTCGGACTAGTAAGAGTACACCTACTAATGATCATAAACATTTATTGTACACCTACATCGTCCATTGTACACATGTAAAGTTTTATTATCACATGCAGCGATCAAAATTGAAGGGTTGGTCTTAATTTCAATTGGAAGGGCACATAATTATCTAACCCTTTAGAGATGAAAAGTTATAAAACTAATTATACTTCAAATGAAAAGTGTAAATTAAGTAAACTTTTCATTAAAAAAAATGCAAAAATTAAATCTGTTTATTATAGAAATCCTACTTCATAAGAAAATCATGTATGTTATTGCCACTTAAATAGTAATGATAATTATATGCAAATAAATTATCTATCAGGCATGCCAAGATGAATTAATAGACTTGCATTTTAAAAATGAAGTACAAAGAGAGATTGGTAATGGCATTTCTAAAGGGAAAAACCCCAAAATAACCTGAAACAGACCTTTTCATTTTCAAACATAAATTACATTTAGATTGGTAACAAGAGAGATTGGTAATGGCAATTCCAAAGGAAAAAGTCTCAAACTAATGTTTTCATTTTTAAGCATAAATTACAGTTAGATTGTATTTCTTACACTTGATTTTGAAGAGTATATTATGAGAATTTGTGATCTAAAATATTTAAGAAAGAGAAATTCAATGTTTAGAAGATGTACTCTAAATATTCAAATATCATATGTAAAACCATTTTATACACAAAACCAACTACAAAATCTTGAAAAAATAATTGTAAATCTATTCACCTGGATTTGTTGTGAGATTTTTCCTTTTGAGTTGGGTTTTGAAACCTAATCCTATGAGGATCCCAAACTCTCATTAAGACAACAACTTGGATTTTGAAACTTAATCCTATGAGGATCTCAACCTCTGAATGACACAACAACTTTGATATCAAAAGTATATAAGTAAATAACAATAGATTTATTGGAGAGGTGTGCTTTAATCATGATCATGGATCTTTTCATCCAGTGACTTATAAAGAATTGCATTAAATGAGCTTAAATTAAAGTACACAATTAAAGAAATAAAAACTCAAAAATGAAGCGACATAAGCATCATATCTGAACACAAAAACTTGATAACTAAGTTCGTCCCTAGTGGACTACATCTTCGGGTCCTGCTCTCAAATGGGTAGGCTCTTTCATTAACTCAGCAAAAGAATTTGGCAAAATACATAAGTATACCTCATTCTGAAATCAAGTTGTAGAAATAATGCTTAGGTTAGAAAACAGACAACACCACTGAATTCGTGGCATCGAATCACCCAAAAATGATTGTCTCTGCGCCTCAATCTGACTCTGGCACTCCCAGGGCCAAGAAGAAATTTGTCTCAGTTTTCGTGCCTTCTGCACCCTGCATTAATGACTGTACTGCATCATTTTCCATGCCCATATGGTCGTACGATACGTTCCTCCCCCCTTGGTGGTTGGGCAGATGCAACATTTAATAATGTTTTTGGGTGTTGGTTACAACATGTAGTTCGCGGTCTATTGGTTAGGGCGGATATGTTAAGGCGCTTGTGTGGGAGGAAGTTCTAGGGTCAAACCCACGGCCTCCCCTTTTGGGATTTGTATTTGTTACATTGTATATATATATAACATGTTCGTTCATCTATTTTAGCGATGGCGCTAGAACCATATCCAAATGATTTAATCTTTGGGGCGTGGTCCACCAGATTTGGCGGACCCACCAAACTAATTTTTTTTTCCAATTTTGCTCACGGGATGTCCTTGGTCATTTCTCGCCTACCACGTGGAAATCTCTGATTGGTCCACATGGCGGCCTCTCACTGGTCCACGTTTCCCCCTGCCAATTCAGCACGCCACGTCAGCGTACAGACTACCACGTGGCACGATCTGAATGGTCCACGGATCGATCCAAAAATGCCAAAATCGGGTGACACTTGGAAGCCTCTAGTGTTGCCACGTTAGCATGTCATGTATCACCTTCATGCTCCTGCCACATGTGTTGTATGTATGATGACGTCAGTAGTATGGATGCTGACTCATCCCCTACTGACTGGGCTAGGTTGACCAAACTTTGACCGCGAATATCTTTAAATCCTTAACTCCGTTTGATGAGCCATTTGCGTCGTTAAAAATATTGTGACGTGCTCTTCGCGAATATGTAATTTTCACTGAGTTTTGGTAACTTTGAATTTTTTCCCTTTCTCTATCGATTGAAGCCATTCTAAGCATCCTGAGTTGCCTCTGTGAGTTCTTAGTTGTTCTTAGCCTTCTCTGGATCCTTTTTGGATCACGCCTTCACATTGAGAGATTTTTGGACCACCGAAAGCTTTCATCAATTAACAGGTAAGTGAGAGAAGATTCCCCTCACTTTGTCCTTCTCTATCCACTTTGCCTTGCTTTGATGTGTTCCTTTAAAGCCTACTCAAAGATAATCAACATCACTCTTGTCTGAAGTCCTCGTCCTCCTGTCCAGGATGATATCTTCTTGTAACTCATCCAATTAATAAGGTGCAAACTCAGCAACTGAAGGTATTGAAACTTCCTCATCTTGATCCATGATCATGGGAGGCTAAAAAAGTTTCAAGTTCTCAACATTCACAACTAATTAAATCTGCATGTAAGGTGGAAGATCCAGACAAAAAGAATTGGTACCACTTTTCTCCAAGATAGTGAAGGGTCCATAACGAATGGGATTGAGTTTCTTGCCTTCACCCTTCAATCTCTCCTTGTCGATGTGAAGCCATACCCGATCTCCAATCTGAAACTGATGATCAACCTTATGCTTGTCATGCCGAGCTTTATACTGTGCTTAAATTTTCTCCAATTTTTCCTCGACTGCCTGGTGTATCTGTTGGATCCTCTAGATGAACTTGCATGCTCTGCCCTCTGTTCGTTCTTCATTCACATTGGCATCTCTCCCATAAATCAAGTCCAAAGAAACCTTTAGTAGGTACCCAAAACATGTCTCAAAAGGTGAACTCTTAGTGGATGAATGTAAAGCTCGATTGTAAGCATGTTGTACATAGGGTGTCTATTCATCCCATAACTTGGGATACTTGGTGCAGTACCCTCGAAGCAAAAGTACCATTGTTCAGTTTACCACCTCTGTCTATTTGTCGGTCTGTGGATGGAAAGAAGTGCTCCTCTTCGATTTGGTGTCCATCATCCTCCACAAGCTAGTGCAAAAGTCCTCAAGGAATCGAGTATCTCAATCCGAGACAATGGATGTGGGTAACCCAAAGTGAACCCAAACATACCGAAAGAAGAGATTAGCAGTTTGCTCAGTAGTGATCTGCTTTTTACATGGCATCAAGATACACATCTTGTTGAACCTATCCACTACAACATACAAATAGTCATGACCCCCTTTGGTCATTGGTAAACCCCCTACAAAATCCATGGAGATACTTTCCCATGGATGGGATGGAACAAGAAGTGGTGAGTATAGCCCCAATTTTCTATTAGTGGGCTTACAAGTAGAACACATCACATACTCCTTTACATATTTAGTTACAATTGCTTTCATTTGAGGCCAGTAACAAAACCTTGTAAATGAGCCATAGTTTTTCCTACCCCAAAATGCCCAAACACAAGAGAAGTGTGAGATTCTCGTATTACGTGGACTCATTCACTTGTAGGAATACATAGCTTTCCAAGATGGTAGAGAAGTTTTCCCTGCAGACAATAGTTCTCTACCTGTGCACCAAGGGTTAGCTTCTCATATACTTCTTTAAAATCTTCATCAATGGCATATTGTTCTACATAGCTATCGTGAGATAAAGAAGTATTCTTCAAAACAATAGAAGCAACAATAGGAGGTCTAGAAAGCATATCAACTACCTTGTTACATGTACCCTTTTTGTACTTAATTACCAAATGAAATTTTTGTAGAAAACCCATCCATTTGTAGTGTCGAGATTGTTGCAATTTGGTTTGTGCTTGGAGATATTGTAGGGGTTGGTGATCTATATGTATGATTGTTTCCTTCCCTAACAAGTAGTGCTTCCATTTCTTTATGCTTTGGACTAATGCATACAACTCTTTATCATATGTAGGATAGTTAACAACAACTTGGTTAAAATTTTTAGAGTGGTAACAGATAGGCTTACGATATTGCATCAATACTGCACCCATGGCATATCCACTGGAATCTGTCTCGATATCAGAAGGCTCTTGAAGATTTGAAAGTTCTAATATTGGTGCGGTACTGATCTTCTCCTTCGAAGTGTTGAAAGCTTTTTGTTGCTTTCCTCCCCACTGAAAAGTGTTCTTCACACTGGTTAAGGCATGCAAAGGAGTTGTTATAAAGGAGAAGTTGAAAATGAACCTCCTCCAATACTGGACTGCACCTAAGAAGCTTCAGACTTCGGTTACACTTTTTGGCTCATGCCAATTTACAATTACATCAATTTTGGAAGGATCAATTCTTAATTGTCCTCCTACAATATGACCTAAGTACACAAGTGCAATCTTGCCAAATTCACATTTAGACAATTTTACATACAACTTTTCCCTTTGCAAAGTATCCAATACTTGCTTTACATGCCTCACATGTTCATCCCAAGTCCCGCTAAAAATAAGAATGTCATCTAAATATACAATCAGAAAGTCATCTAGGAAAGGCTGAATACACCATTCATTACACGCATGAAAGTTGTCGAAGCATTACAAATCCCAAACGACATAACTAACCATTCAAACAATCCATGTTTGGTTTTAAAGGCAGTTTTCCATGCTTCTTGTTTTGCGACCCTAATTTAATGATATCCACTATGAAAATCCAACTTAGTGAAATAAACAACATTCTTCAATTGATCGAGTAAATCATTTATACGAGGAAGAGGGTATCGATTTTTCACCGTGATTTTATTTAAGGCTCGGTAATCGACACATATTCGCCATGTGCCATCTATCTTTGGAACCATCGTAATTGGAGAACCACAAGGAGATGAACTAGGCTTGATGACCCCTTGATCCAATAAGCCCTATACTTGCTTCTTGATCTTTGTTATCTCCACAACTGACATCCTGTACATGCCCACATTAGGAAGAGGAGAATCATGTTGAAGATGTATTGTGTGTTGGATTTCCCTCTTAGGAGGTAATCCACCTAGTTCCTGGAAAATATCATCATACTTAGAAACAATATCAATTAATTCATTTTTATGAGATGGATCACATCCTTGGAAAGCATCGGATGTCCCGACATCTTTCTCTCTTACGACCATGAGTACATATCTCTTATTAGTGTTTATGAGTCTCTTCATTTGCCATGCACTAACAAGTGTTGTATTTACCCTCATGCTGTGAGCTCTAACAATATATTCCACTCCCCCTTTAGTAAGGTGGTATTTGTTCTCATGAGTAAAGAAGACTGCTTTTCTATCATAAAGATAAGGACTTCCCAACACTGTGCCACATATATCAAGTGGTACAACATCCAAATCCACTTCATCAATCAACTTTGAAGCAATAACAAATCTGACCTTACATTGTTTGGTGACATTAAGTTTTGCTTTATCACATACCCAACCAAGAGGATAAGGCTTCGGATGTGGTTTTGTTTCAAGACCCATCTTCTTGACAAGTGCTTCAGATATTAACTTTACTTGGGAACCCAGAACAAATAATGTATCTATCTTAGTGTGTTTAGATACAACTCTTATGTGAAATAATTCATTCATCCTTTGTTCATCAACATGAGATTCATTATTGGAACTTGAACTAGCATGAAGGGAATCTTTACCTTGTACTCCAACCGTTGTGATCTTTCCTTCATCTCCTGAATCGGAACCAAGATCTTGTTGCACTGTAGCAATGGTTTTTGTCTTCCCCTTTCCACCGAATTGTTTTGGTTTCTTTTTTGGATGCAGTTTCCAACATTGTTCTTCATTGTGATCACTTTTCTTGCAACGAGTGCAAGATGGCTTTCCTCCTTCTCTTGTCACTGCGGCGGTCTCCTTGTCCTTCCTTTTAAACTTCTTAAAAGTTTTATGTGGGAGATTGGAAGGTTTCTTTGTGGGATCTTCTTGAACATGTTTCCCCCTGTTCTCAAGGTGAGTGGCTTGCACACAAACTTCGTCGAGACTAGTGGGGTTAAACAAAAGCAAAGTATGACGAATATAACTGTGAAGTGCGCCAATATACTTCATTAAAGTTTCATAAGAATCCAAAGGAATATTCAATGCAAGAGCTTTCTTCCTAAATTATTTTGTGAAACTTTGTACAGTTTGACCTTTACTTTGCGTTAAAGTTTGTCATTCCATCATTGCTTTATGTAAATACCCTAATGGATAAAATTGCTTCCTTGTCGCTGATTTAAATTCTGACCATGAGGAAAGAAGATTACCACACTTACTTATGTCATGAAGTGATCCAGATTTTATGAGCAGAACGAAATGAATACAGATTATTAACAGGTGCTTAACACAAAATAACAAAGATACAGTAAAATTGGTTTTCTATTCAATAATGAAATAAGCTGAAACTGTAAAATGCAGCGGAAACAAGCTTGCTGGAATGGTGGCGGCTTATCTCTGAGAAGAGATGTGACAGCAGTGCGCATTCGCAAGAAGAAGGTTACAATGAGGCTCTGAAGGCCTTTTAAAAATAATAAAGAATGCCAAAAACCCTAGACATCCAAAAACCTAACCCTAGAAGATGAAGCGTCAAAAGTCATGTGGGCCCCGTTTGGGTAAGTTAGTACATCAACATCTTGGGGTCGTAACTTTTGCATACGATCTCCGTTTTAGGCGCATGATAGCCCATTGGAAAAGTATCGTCGAGGAGATTCATTTTGGGGGCTCAATCTTGCCTTTGGCTATCATTGAGGAGCTTGATCCCAAAAAACCTTCATTTAGGCCCTCAAAATGGCCCCGAAAGTTAAAACTGCTAAAAATAGTAAATTGCCAAAATTGTCAGAAAACTGTTTTGAGCCAGTTGGAAAAGGTGGGTGGCCACCGATATCCATTTGGATCAATCCTCCCTCCTTAGAAATCAATGGTCTCCATTTCATTGAGGTCCCCCATCAGATGAGGAAATTTCTGCTGAATTTGGCCCCGGGTGAGCCACTTGCCTTGGTGCAGGAGCTGCCCTGCTTTGACGACTCGATAAAGCTGGATCCTTTGTTGTCGAGTGCCCTTGATATGTCTGTCCACAATCTGATCATTGGATGTTTGTTGTAGGCATTCGGGGTTGAGCTCTGTTGGTGTTAGTTGTTCTGCTACTTCTGAGGTGTCCAATAATGGTGGGAAATAAGGGCGAAGGAGATCCACGTTGAACACTGGGTGCAGACCAAGGAAAGGAGGAATGTTGAGCTCAAAAGAATTATC
>ML777091.1:1226677-1245238 GCA_009831015.1 Picea engelmannii
GGTCGAGGTGACCACAAGGGGAAGTGCAACATCTATAGGTCCCAATGGTTGGAATCCCAACCCTACTTGAAAGGGGCTATGGTCGGTTGAGCTATGCAGGGCTCGGTTGTAGCTATGTTGGATATAGGGAAGGCTCTCATCCCATGTGCGAGGGTGCTTTGAATTATACATGCGAAGGATATGCACAATCATTCGATTTACAACCTCGGTTTGGCCATCTGTCTGGGGGTGGAAGGTCGTGGATTTGGTGAGCTTGGTGTCTAGCAGTGACCAGAGGCTTGACCAGAATGTGTTGAGAAATCGACTATCCTGATCCGAGACAATGGTTTGTGGGATTCCAAAATGTACCCAGACTCATTCAAAGAAGAGCTTGGCAGTGGCCTCTGTTGTGATGCTCTTCTTGCAGGCAACCAGAATCGCCATCTTATAAAAGCGATCAACAACCACAAAAACACAGTCATTTCCCCGCTTGATGGATGGGAGGCCCAACATGTGGTCCATTGAGATGGATTCCCATGGCCTGTCAGGAGTAGGAAGAGGGGTGTACAAGCCCTGTTTCTTAGTGGTCGGTTTGGCAATAACGCAGGCAGTGTAGGACCTGATATACTTGTTGACCTCCTATCAAAGTTTCAACCAGTAGAGATGTTTATGTAGCATTGCCACTGTATTTTCAACGCCGAAGTGTCCTGCCACCCGACTATAGTGGGCTTCCTAGATCAGCTTCACTCGCTCACTTGATGGAACACATATATGGCCCAGACGACACAACAACCCATCCTGAAGATGGAAATTATCGACAACTGCGTTTGCACCCAACATTTGGTAGGTGGTGGTGAAGTCAGGGTCTGTCTCATAGAGTTGGGGCCATCTAGATGTCTCATGGCCGCAAGAGTCTAGCACCGTGGTGAGTGTCGCGACTGGTGGTCTGCTGAGGCAATCAACGACACGATTGGTGCTTCCTGTTTTATACTTGATGTTGAGGTCGAATTGTTGCAAGTATGTGGACCAATTTTTATGGCGGTCATTCTGCAATTTTCCCTGCGTCTGCATGAACTACAATGGCTTATGATCAGTGTGGATGATTGTCTCCTGCCCAAGAATGTAATGTCTCCACTGGCGGCATGCTTACACAATGGAGTACATTTCTTTGTCGTAAGTAGGGTACTTACGGATAATATCTGACAGTGTCTCACTATGATAGGCCACAGGGTGGCCGTGCTGAGTGAGAACGGTGCCCACAACATAGTCTGAAGCTTCTGTCTCGATCTCAAAAGGATGTTGCAGGTCTGGTAGTGAAAGTATTGTGGATGAGCACAAGAGCTGCTTCAAATCATCGAACGTTTATTGTTGGGATCGGCCCCACGCAAATTTTGCCTTACCACCACCTCTGTTCATTTGGTTGAGGGCCCATGCAATATGGGAGAAACCCAACATGAACCTGCGGTAGAAATTGGCAAGGCCCAAGAAGCTCTGAAGCTCAGTGAGTGTTGTTGGGGTTGGCCAGTCACGGATGACTTGGATCTTGGCTGGATCCACATGTACACCATGCTGATCAATGATGTATCCCAGGTAATGGACCATGTCCATGCCGAAGGAGCATTTTGCCAAGTTGGTGTATAGCTTGTGCTGCCGCAGGGTGTGCAGAACCTGCTGAATATGTTGTAAGTGTTCGTCCCAAGTCTTGTTGTAAATGAGAATGTCATCAAGATACACCACTACAAAAGTATTGGTGAATGGTCACAGGATATTGTCCATCATCCTCATGAAAGTAGCTAGAGCATTTGTCAAACCAAAGGGCATGACCAACCATTCAAAAAGGCCTTCCTTTGAATTGAAGGCAGTCTTCCATACATCTGTCTGTTCTATCGGGACCTAGTGGTAGCCAGACTTCAGATCAATCTTGCTGAAGTATTTGGCCTTCGTGAGTTGATCAAGGAGGTCATCGATTCAGGGAATCGGTTACCGGTTTCTGACTGTGATTTTATCAAGAGCTCGGTAATCAATACAGAGTCGTCAGATTCCATCTTTCTTCTGTACCAGCACGATTGGGCTCCCGCAAGGTGATGAGTTGGGGCAGATGTGCCCCTTGTGGAGCAGTTCTTGGATCTGTCGCTTGATCTCCTCATTCTCTAACAAAGAGCGATGATAGACTGGCCCATTGGATAGCGGTGCACCGGGGGTCAGATTGATGGGGTGCTTGACCTAGCAGTGCAGAGGTACCCTTGTAGGTGAGGAGAAGATATCTGAGTATTCTTCCACGACCTTATCTACTTGCTTCTGCTGTGTGGAGAGGTCGGCCGCAGAGACCCTAGATGTGGCTGTGATCTTTCTCTTATTCTGAGAGCGAATCACAAAGAAGACAAACTTCCCCGTCTGAGAGATGACCTTCCTGCATTGCTTAGCAGAGATCAAGGAAATAGCACTAGGTGGGACTGCCTCAGGTATCCTGTATAATTTCCTGTTCAAAGTAATAATAACACTACGAGGCCTAGACTCATATACAACATGACATTTCCATAAATAAGGTTGGCCCAAAAGAACATCACAAACTTCGAGAGGAGAAACATCACACAATACCTCGTCTTTGAAGGGATTGATGTCGTACGATAGTCGACACTGTTGGCTGACATGGAGATCGCTTCCTTGGCAGAGCCATCCAATGTTGTACGGTTGTGGGTGCGACGTTGTTGGCAGGGCCAACCGCTTGACGACCTCTGCTGAGATGAGGTTTTTCTGGCTACCGCTATCAACGATGAAGTGCAATGAGGTGCCTTTTACCCACATCTGTGAATGGAATAGGTGCTCTCATTCTTCTGGCTCTTCTAGTTCACCAAGCTGGAGCTTGGTGGTAGCAATGGTGGCATTGGGTTCCGCATCAATGATCCATCTTCCCCTTTCTAGTTCTGGCTCAGAGTCATAATCTGCATATGATTCAAAGGCTTTCACTTCAGCCACCAATGACTGCTTTGAGCGGCAGTCAACAGTGTTATGCCAAGGGCTCTTATGGAAGTCGCACCACTTCCCCATATCTTTCTTTGTCTTTTCAGTGTCCTTCTTTGCTTGTGGCTTGGACTGGTTGTCCTGATACTATCCATCTTTTCTCTGTCCTTTGTTTGGTAGGTTGGGGCCACCCTTTCCTGGGTTTTGTTGTGAGGGATTCCTAGGCCCAAATTGTCGCATCTTTTGTTTGAGCTTCTGCTCGATTTTGATGGCATATCGGTAGGCCGTGCCCAAGGATGAGATGTCCAGAAATTCTATTTCGGTCTGGATGTATCTATGCAGAGCACCGCGATACTTGAGCACCAGATGTCACTCTAAATCTTTGATACCCAACTTGGTGCACAAGGTATGGAAGATATTTGTGAAATCTGGCATTGCTTGGTCTCTTTCTTGCCGCAGTGTGGTCCATTTGGTATACAAGTCGTCATAACTTCCGAAAGGGTAGTATTGTTTCTTAATAGCATCCCTGAAGGATTCCCAGGTGGCCGTGACTAAAAATAATGAGGTTTCCTTTGTTTTCTTTTGCTCACAGAAAGTTTCCCACCAATCTTTGACATGGGGAACGGCTTTGAGGAGCGCAAAAGTAATCTTTTCTTTATTCGAAAAGTTATGGATAGAAAAATACCCTTCTAGTAGATTCAACCACTTGTCTACAGCATCTACATCTATCTGACCTTCAAATATAGGAATATCAAAGTTTATTTGTACCTTGAAGGGGGCGGTGCCTCCGTTCGAAGAAGATGCATCCCCTGTTGGTAGTCACCGAAGGATTTGTGCAAAACTATCCATCATCTTGTTCCTTTGTTGCGTGAGGGCTTCCTCAATCAACAGTTTGAAGGGATCTTCTATCCCATCATCTTTCTTTTCTCCTGCCATGGGAGGTCACTTGGGCGTGCGAGAGATTCTTTCCTCAAGAGAAACAAGCTCGAGACCCAACTCTTTGTACTCCGACCTCGTTGGGGACATGTACTAAGACGACAAGGAGCAGACTGCTCTGATACCACTGATCCAAATTTTATGAGCAGAATGAAATGAATACAGATTATTAACAAGTGCTTAACACAAAATAACAAAGATACAATAAAATTGGTTTTCTATTCAATAACGAAATAAGCTGAAACTGTAAAATGCAGCGAAAACAAGCTTGCTGGAATGGTGGCGGCTTATCTCTGAGAAGGGATGTGACGGCAGTGCGCATTCGCAAGAAGAAGGTTACAATGAGGCTTTGAAGGCCTTTTTACAATAAGAAAGAATGCCAAAAACCCTAGACATCCAAAAACCTAACCCTAGGAGATGAAGCACCAAAAGTCATGTGGGCCCCGTTTGGGTAAGTTAGTACATCAACTTCCCGAGGTCGTAACTTTTGCATATGATTTCTGTTTTAGGCTTGTGATAGCCCGTTGGAAAGGTATCGTCAAGGAGATTCATTTTGGGGGCTCAATCATGCCTTCAAATATCATTGAGGAGCTCGATCCCGAAAAACATTCATTTAGGCCCTCAAAATGGCCCCATAAGTTAAAACTACTAAAAATAGTAAATTGCCAAAATTGTCAGAAAACTGTTTTGAGCCAGTTGGAAAAGGTGGGTGGCCACCGATATCCATCTGAATCATGAAGCTTTCTCTCCCACCATACGAGAGCGGTGTCTTCCAACCGAAGAGAAGCCAATTGCACTTTAACTTCTTCTTCATCAATATGATGAACATGGCAATACACTTCAACCTGTCGGATCCAATTATCTAGCTTTTCAGGATAAGCATATCCATTAAACATAGGTAAAGACAATTTTACATCAAGATTTAATAACGGTTTCTTAAAAGAGGCTTTATGGCTAGAATGATGATAATGATGAGAATGTTCAGAGGAAGAAGAACTAGAACTCGAAGGTGAAGACTAAGGCTCAGGAGGATCTCCTCCAGTCCCTTGATTTATCGAAGCATCATCATCTGCATGTGCTTCCTTTTTCTTCCCTTTCTTCTTCATCCTCTTCTCGTAATATCCATACATATGTTCGACCATTCTGACATGCGATAAAAGACCATGTGAAAGTTTTTCTCCTGTTCATCATGCTTGTCCTATTTCGCCATTTTCTTCCTTCGGGATGCACAACCAAATTCGAAATTGAAATTATTAAGAGTTCCTTCACCCTGCTTATGCTTGGCCCTAGTAAGCATTCATACTCAACAATTCAAGTCAAAGACAATTGCTTTGATACCAACATGATCTGGGATCTTTTCATCGAATGACTTATAAAGAATTGCATTAAATGAGCATAAATTAAAGTGCACCATTGAAGAAGGAAAAACTAAAAAATGAAGAGACATAAGCATCAGATCTGAACATAAAAACTTGATAACGGAGTTCGTCCCTGGTGGACTATGTCTCTGGGTCCTGCTCTCAAATGGGTAGGCTCTTTCATTAACTTAGCAAAAGAATTTGGCAAAATACATAAGTATACCTCATTCTGAAATCAAACTGCAGAAATAATTCTCAGATCAGAAAATAAATAGCACCACTGAATTCGTGGCGTCGAATTACCCAAAAATGATTGTCTCCACACCTCGATTCGACTCTGGCACTCCCAGGCCCAAGAAGAAATTTGTCTCGGTTTTTGTGCCCTCTACAACCTGCATTAATGATTGTACTGCATCATTTTCCATGCCCAGATGGTCGTACGGTACATGCCTCCCCCCTTGGTGGTTGGGCAGATGCAACATTTAATAATGTTTTTGGGCGTTGGTTACAATGTGTAGTCAGCGACCTATTGGTTAGGGAGAATATGTTAAGGCGGTTGTGTGGGAGGAGGTTCCGGGGTCAAACCCGCGGCCTCCCCTTTTGGGCTTTGTATTTGTTACATTGTATATATATATATATAACATGTTCGTTTCGTTAGTTTAGTGGTGGCGCTAGAACCATATCCAAATGATTTAATCTGTGGTTAAGTTTGGCGTGGTCCGCCAGATTTGGCGGACCCACCTGACTAACTTTTTTTTCCAATTTTGCTCACGCGCTGTCCTTGGGAATTTCCCGCCTGCCACATGAAAGCCTATGATTGGGCCACATGGCAACCTCTCATTGGTCCACGTTTCCCCCTGCCAAGTCAGCACATCACGTCAACGTATAGACTACCATGTGGCACGATCTGATTGGTCCACAGATCAGTCCAAAAACACCAAAATCGAGTGACACGTGGCAGCTTATGGTGTTGCCACATCACCATGATGACATGCCACATGTCACCTTCCTGCTCCTGCCACGTGTGTTGGACGGATGTTGACGTCAACAGTACGGATGCTGACTCATCCCCTACTGACTCGGCTAGGTTGACCAAACTTTGACCACGAATATCTTTCAATCCGTAACTCCATTTGACAAGTCCTTTGCATCGTTAGAAATCTTGCGACGCGCTCTTCGCGATCATGTTATTTTCACTGAGTTTTGGGAACTTTGAATTTTTTCCCTTTCTCTGTCTGTTGAAGCCATTCTGAGCGTCTCAAGTTACCTCTGTGAGTTCTCAGTTGTTCTTAGCCTTCTCTGGATCCTTTTTGGGTCAACTCATGAGAAATATAAGAAGGGAAAGTGAAACTCGATTTTAAGCTATTTATTGTAAGACACAAATTTTAATGTTGAGTCACATCATATAGAAGAATAAATTATAAAAGTATAAAAAAATAATGCAACCCACTACCCAGGTACTCGTTGTACTCAATTAGCAAACACAAAGTGTTGTAAGGTTTTTTTGAGCTACCACTAATTCATCAGTGGGAAAGGAAGCAACATGTCACATTATGAAAAACTAATCTAAATGCCAATATATTGGAAAAAAGAATAGGAGTCGATATAAAATAAATAGCTAGAGAGACGTGTTAAGCTAAACATCTTTAGAAGGGCACAACAAGAGCCACTAGCAAGACTGGGACTAATCATATGCACACTAGAGCACTTAAGGAAAGAGCAAAATGTTGCAACATAGATGCAAAAAGAGAATGTGAGTTTGAAGTATGGAATAATCTTATTGAAAAATAAAGAAAAAGAAATAAGATTTGAGAAAGGGGGTTATCGTATAAACTCATATTTTCCCTGCAATGAATATTGGGTTGCCTCCTAAACATCAAATGCTTTGATTTTGAGTATATTGATACACACAATCAACCAAAGGGAAACTTAAGAAAGAAGAACACAAACAAAACATAGATTCCATGGATTCAGAGAGTTCCCATGGAAGCCAAGGAGAAACTAAGTGATCAAATGTTCAAGCTCCATTACCTTGCTTTATTCGAAGAAGCCCCTAATTCTTTGCACCAATTCAACTTAAGCCAACTACAATAATGAAGCCTTAACAAGCATCATATGTGGTCGCGAGTTCAAATCCCGTGCTAAAACCCTAATACCAAATGTCAAAAACCAACATTTGCCTTAAAACAACATAAACAAATATGGAGACTCTGATGTATAACAACTGGAGGATATTTACAGTGTGTGGCAGGGGAAAAGTACAATAACAAAATAAAGAGAACCAAAAGGGAGACCAGATTCGTAACAATTCGTATGGGCTTCTGCAGAAGTGTTGATGTTGAGCCTCCAATTGTCTGTCATGAATGCACTCTTGTGACAGAAGGTAAGGTAAAAGGATAACCTGTGTCATCTACTTTAATATAGCTTCAGTAGTAGGATTAACACAAAAATTGGGATTTGGGAATCTAGTGGGAGTAACTTGAAAATCAAGAATTCAACCAAAATTACATGACATGTATTTTAAAACCTTGCCCTTCATATGGAATTTGGAATAAAGATTTGCATTTCCCAGGAAAACGACAAAAATAAAAATTCGCATTTTTATTGATGGACAAATATTTAACGATACTTCTGGGACGTGTTGGAAGCTTGTTGACGAGTTGTGACCTATTCAATTTTGAACGCTAATCACATGGTTTTGGAATGTACATTTGTTTGGAGGACGAGTTGGGATGTTTATGTTACTTTGCTTTAAAAGTAGGTAAAGCAAAACAATGACGGATTTCTTCAAAACAAAGGCAAGTCGCTTTGCATTCCTTTATTGAAGATCAAGTATAAACTTGTTTCAAACTTTCTTCCTTTGTAGAAATTAGATGATATAATAAGTCAAATTTTCGAATCAATTTTCTAATCATCATCCTTAAGGGCAAAGTTATACAATGCATGGAACTTAGCTTGTACAAAACTCAAGCTACTCTAAAATTTTGATCAAATTCAACCCATTTTTTTGCTTGAAAATAGGGTTTATTTGCAATAAATTTAGTCTATTCGTGTTAAATATCCATGTTTAAAGGTAAATTAACTTTCCTAACAAAACACATTATTTCTATTTTTTAAACAAAATATAATTTTATATTTAAAATTTTGAAATTTTTAAAAACATAATTTCATATTTTATATTTATTAAATAATCATATTTAGAAATTAATTTAAAATCTTTATATATTAAAAAAAAAAATCCATTTATTTTAAATACCAGCTTAGATCCATCTTAACTTCAGATCTATCAAACATCGAGAGTGATAAAATCTCTTGAAGTGCAAACATTTCCTCAAATTTTCCACTCTAAAAGAGGTTTGTACATGGAGAGATTTACCCTGGATAAATGAGAGGTTAAGATGAATCTACGCTAATATGTTGTTAGATGTTTTTTCTAAATACATTGATTTTCATTAATACATTTGTTTAGTAATTAAAATTAATACTTAAATATTTTTGTAAAATTCAATTTAAAACAAATCAAACATGTTTGATTAAATTTTTTTTCGAAGAAGAATTTATTTAAATGCATAAAGGCATGATATGAAAGCTGGTGAATAATTTGTTGATATTTTTTGCACGTACGACTCAAATTAAAACCACAACAATCCAACTACTGTTGACACATTTAAGGATTGCTACAAACTCAAATATGTTCCAATTTATGAGTGAATCATTTATTAGCGCTTCTAACATTTATTAGTTGCAATTTAAATCCCTTTAATCCTTGAAAATTAATCTTCCATTGTCTGTTTTTGTTATTCCATATTTAAACTTTTTAGACGGTACTGTGTTACTTGGTAGATTTGTATATTATTCGGAATGTATTTTGAAAATGAATATCTGATTAATTTTTAATGGTGTGAAGCCCCATCTCTGCCAAAACAGTTCTCACACATTATTTCGATAAATATTTGACGTCCTTTTTATATATATGCCTTTTACAAAATGGGTAAATAACGCCTAAAACCGGGAAATAAATAAATAGATTCTAGATCAACCACTCTTATTTTCCTTTTGTTTACGTTCATTAAGCTCTTTATATATATATATATATATATATATATATATTTATTGGTGGAAGAAAGAATAAAAATAAATTTCTGATATTTCTTATTTGTTAATTTTGATTGTAGGGTGGTGTGGTATGGTGACATTTTATGTTGTGGATATGTCGTCGACGACAAGCGGTGTATGTAACTGTGAGTCATTGTTAAAATATCATTCATATATAGTTTTTTTTTAAGCAGGAATGGACGGCGGTGACTGATATTAGGATGTTGCGTGACTGACATGTCCATGGAGGAGGAGGTGTGTTGTTGCCTCTTCCTGAAGCTTCCTCCAACCACCTCGTTGATTTTCTACAACTTACCTCCACCGCTCTTCGTGCACCTTATTTCGTGGTTTCTCAGGGTTCCATCTACCTGGTGGAGGTTGAGTGCATCATAAGCCACATTTACTTAGAGGTTGAGTGCATCATAAGGCAAATTTACTCGTTCTAGCTCCGCATTAAATCTTGATAACCAGCTAACGGCTTTTTGAATGCATTGGACAATTACGAGATGGGGTAGTTGAGATGGGGGTTGAGTGTATCACACGACAACCTTCCCTTTCCATGGATTTAATGCACTCTCATGGACTTCTTTCTCTGTTTTCATGAACGTGCAATTTTCTTTACTTTCCTGTATGCGAAAATGGTTGCATGGCGGGTCTGAATCAATACTTTAGCACGGTTTTGAATCAATTGTGGTCTTCTCAACTCTGACGCAGGTGTAAATCAATTGTGTTTCTTCATTACAGGTAAATTTCTTACCTTTTCTTGCTATGTTCCTACTCTTTCTCTCTTTAATTAGATATTCATACCATTTATCCCTGCTTTGGAACTTTTTTGGTGTGTGATCTTTGTGAAGTCCTCATTGGAAGTGTCTTACTCAAAACTCATAGACAACAATTCTAAAGAAATACATTTATGTGTGCTTCATTTTTTCAAACATCCAGGATGGAAAATATACTGTCACTTTTATCTTGCTTGATTGCTTGTCTCAGTAAAATATGCCAGATTATGTATCCATTTGAAATAGGAAAAACACTCACATAGCCTAGGCTCCCCCGAAATATCATTTGGTTCTAGTTTTGTTGGGCTCCCCCAAACTATCATTGGAGCCCTTGTCAAATATTTCGAAGTCGATAGGGAAGCTCGGGCACATTGAAACTATGGTTGTGTATTGTACAAAACCGGGTAATATTAATTATGATCAATGGTTGTCAGTGCCAATGTTAAAATTCCCATATGAGTTATGTCATCTGCGGTCGTTGAAGAGCTTGGTGTTAACGGGTTTCACACAAATGGAATCACTACCAGAATCCTTTGGGGATTTAACAAATCTCGAACACATCCATCTACATTCATTTGAGAGTTTGGAGAGGCTTCCGAATTCCTTCGAGAATTTAGTTAGGCTTCAATTTCTTGATTTGCTTGGTTGTCATAACTTAACCATGTCCATCAAAACACTTAGAAATATAAAAGCGCTTGAATACCTTCGACTTTCCAACTGTTCCAAAATTGAAGTTTTACCTCCCCAAATAGTGAATCAAAGGTTTTTGGAAACACTAGATTTATCTGATACAAATTTGAAATCATTTCCAAGTTCAATTGGAGAACTAAGCAATAACAAGTTTTGGGTTGTTGAAATCTTTCAAATAAAAATTCTTCTTATATGCATGCCTATGCATGCCTTTAGTATAAAAATAAATTATTTTATTAATATTATTTACATTTTCCATGAAAACATTGTGTAATGATTTCAAACCTTGTTTAATGTGTTTTGATAATTTGATATTCATAAAAGATATCCCATTTCTATTTAATATAGCTAAGAGATATTTTTAATTTGAAATTTAAGCCCATTTCTATTTAAGATAGCTAAGAGATATTTTTAATTTGAAATTTAACTCCATTTCTATTTAAAATAAATAAGAAATATTTTTAATTATATATATTTGAAATTTATCCATAGAATTAAAACCTAACCCAAATTTTAATTTTAATGAAATGATTCCTCTAACTTAGACCTTAATATATTACCTACCTCAAATGACTTGTGATATAACCAATGTTGTAATAAACTAAGCTACCAAGTAATAAACTAAGCTACCATGTAGCATTCTTACAAACATGACAAGCCAAGCAAGTAGAGTGGGTTTAAGCGTGGCCCTAGTCATATTGATGAGGGTCTTGGCATTTTATAATTTAAAGAGAATCATAAAAATGGCAATATGGTATTATGTGAAAACAAAAAAATACTTGCAAAATAGCATTATCGTGTCTTTCAAATTGCTTATAAAAAATTATATGATCATTGGTTATCTCAAAATTGGTTAATTATGTTTTTAAGATTGTTTATAAAAGATTATATTATAATTGATTATTTTAAAATTGGTTAATTATTATTATAACAAATTATATTGTATTTATTATATTAATATATATATATATATATATATATTATTATGTCTATATTTAATAATGAATTTAAAATATTTTAAGATTGTTTATAAAAGATTATATTATAATTGATTATCTCAAAATTGGTTAATTATTATTATAATAAATTATATTGTATTTATTATATTAATATATATATTATTGTGTCTATATTTAATAATGAATTTAAAATATTTTAAGATTGTTTATAAAAGATTATATTATAATTGATTATCTCAAAATTGGTTAATTATTATTATAACAAATTATATTATATATATATATATTATTGTGTCTATATTTAATAATGAATTTAAAATATAAAATATGTATGTTATAAAAAATTTAAAATACATATTAAAATATATATATTATTGTGTTTATATTTAATAATGAATTTAAAATATAAAATATGTATGTTATAAAAAAAATTAAAATACATATACAAATTTTTATTAAGTGAATGGATATTTATTTTTATAATAAAATATTAAAAATAATTATAAAAAGTTTAAGTAAATTAAAATTAAAATTATATATAGTAACTAATCTGGATTCCATCCTCGCTATTTTGGGTAGAATTAACATGACATGAATTGTGGTTTATGCAACTGACGAGGTCAAAGAATTGCATCGTTCTAAGCTACCCAGACACCATGGATTCTCTGTGAGACGAGCAAACTTTCCCCGGAAGAGCTCGTTCGAGTATTCTCTACCAACAGTTCAATCGACTCAAAGCGAGAAAGAATCCTCGAGCATTACAATGTCACGGGAGGTGGTGTAATCAGACCTAGAAACCAGATCGAATTGTATTCGAGATGTTAATGCTAATGGTAGCTACTACAAGAAGAGCGTTGTATAACCCAAAACTTCGTTGTAGGGATTTGACCCATCTACCCCTATACATAACATTAATCTGCCTGAGAACAAAGAAGATGAAAGCCCCAACAAGAGAAAGGAAACCCTCGAATCATCAGGTATCGAGGGAAAATTTCAAGTACTCATAATTTTCTTTTCAGAAATCTTGGCAAACTTTAAAAATTTGATAGGTGATTCTAGGACATGTGGTAAAAAATATATTCCTTTCCATTTGACGTGAAACTAGACTCTATTGCTTTGCCAAGACTGCAGATCATAAGCGTGAGCAACCTGATATGCAATGGGTTTATATAATTAATATACAAAAATTATGGAAGGGTGGGTGTCCTTCTAGCCACTTTGCTCAAAAATGTTGGTCGACTACACTCTACGGGTACGCATTAGGTTCTCTTTGGAGAAGTAGAAGCCCTTGTTGATGTACTCTACACTCTACGGGTACGCATTAGGTTCTCATTGGAGAAGTAGAAGCCCTTGTTGATGTTTTAGTAGCTGCGGGAGGTATTAACCTCCATGTGTAACCTTTGACTTAGATTAGAATATTTCGGAAGTAAGAGAACCATTAAATAGATGTGTGGAAACCCTAGAAGAGAAGTCGGCCCAAGGAGAATAATAATAAAGAAATAAGAAACCCAGAAAGAGAAGTCAGCCCTGCGAGAAAAATTCAAAGTAAATTATATTTTCCAGAAAAGATAGTTTGGCCCTGTGGGAAAAGTTCGTTGACTGGATAAGTATAAATAAGGTGACACCTTAGCTCATTAGTACACACACTCACTTAGCCAGTGCACAAGTCTAAGGAGGAATTGCATTGGCAGCTAGGGCACAAGTTTGGAGAGCTGCAGTTGTAGCTGGAGAGGGCGCAAGTTTGGAGGAATAGTGTACCAGTCTTTTTGGTATCTCTCTTGTGCTTCTCTTGGTGTAAGATATGCTACCTTTGTATGGTTATTGTGTTGTTGTTGCAGTAGTATTGTGGCTAGGGTTTATCTGTTAGTTATAATGTGGACTTGTCAAAATCATTCTATCTTAGAAAAGGTTAGTGTGCTCGGGGGGCATAGTGAATGCCTATGGTTGGGTGACAATGATGTGACATTGTCTATGGTTAAACAAGCATACCAAAATTTTAACATGGGTTCAGAGCTGGTTTCCTTCGTAATAGTCTAACCGCTAGAAGGAAGATCATCATTTTCCCCCATTGTCAAGCTCATTGAGCACTTACTGAACCCACTAAGAAGGTCGCCTAAGTAGGGCACATCTTTTTCTCGGATAAAATATGCAAATTTCTGAAGTTGAGAAATTAGGGTTTCCTCATAAAACCCTGGGTTTGCAGTTGCAGTACCAGTTGCATTTGCAGTGCCAATTTCTTCATTCCAGTTCCTTCATGCCAGTTGCTTTGTGCCAGTTGCAACACCAGTTGTAGTACCATCACTAGTTGCAGTACCAGTTTCTATGATGTATTGGGACTAATTTTTGGTTGTCCCCGTGCGCCTTACCCTAGTGCATCTCCAGCTATCTTCGGATTGCAAGTTGGAGCACCTTGGAATTTTGGGGTTCGTCATTGCTTGTCACTGCTACTGGATGGTGCCACTGCATGTTGTTGTTTTTCGCTGTTGCCGGAGGTATGTACTCGTGTATTTTTAAACTGTATCATTATCTTAAGGGTACTTGCAAGAGAATGGATCTTTTGTCCAAACAACAATCGTAGATCCAGAGGGATCTCATATCCAGCATATTCATAGGAACAATGCACTCCAGGTTTGATTGTTTTTATATGCCTCGAGTTGTTATGGCATTATTGTGATCTTATGAACATCTAGGTTACATTTTATTAAAGTTATGATTATTTATGGGCAAAGTTAAAGTTATAAGTTGACCTTAGTCAAAGTATTAGATTGATTGAGGTTGAGATTTTAGAGCTTAATTACATAATATTCTCTAACTCAGATTTCTATCAAGAAAGAATATTGTCTTAGTACAGGGGACAAGTTGGAGAGAATACTTGTCATCTTGACTAAAGGAGACTCAGAGGGAAAGCAACAACACTCATTCTTGAATATAATACTCAAGGTTCCAGGTTTGATTGATTAAATTGACAAGTTTTCAATTTGCACATGTCAAGTTTGATAATTGCTACATTACAAGTAAACATTATAGTTGTGACAACAATCCTTGAAAGATTATATTATAGTTAGATACAATGAATACTTGGTAGCATATGAGTACTATTGATATAAATGTTTATTGTACTTGTTTGCAAGATGAAATAACATCTCCTCGAGGAGATACTTCTTGTTTTGCTTCCTGACAGGGCACCTTGGTAATGATATGATGATTACCATGAAATTGTCTTTTATTCTTGTTAACATATATATGTTCTTGCTATTACACTTTTTACTCTTGTTGCTCTTGTCTCGGGCAGGTTATCTTGTAACTTCCATGGAGGCTACCATGGAGGAATGATTGATCACAACACTGGAAGAGTGTTGTTCCTATTTCTTATTATTGCATCTTTATTTTGGCTCCTGTTCTAGGCAGGTCACAAGTGATAGTTCCGAGAAGGAGCTACTGTGACGATTGTTCTCATTATTGTTTTTATTATTATTATAAGAGCATTATTCTTGTCTATTGTTTTCCCTTGTTGTTGGTCTTGTTTCGGGTAGGTCACAAGTGATAACTCCAAGGGGAGCTATAGTGACGGTTGCAGGAAGAAACATACTAAATGGTCTCTAGTTTGAGACATGGAACAAACTGTCCAAATAAGAAGTTGTATACATGACCGTATACATCCATGTACTGAAGAAGACAAAGAAGGGTACTTTTGTGGGATATTGAGTATCTCATATGGATATTGATTGCAAGGAGTAGAAGGTTCCAAATATGACCGAAAAAATCCCTCTAGTGTAGTTGATCACTCTTCAGATAAGGAAGAGTTAGTAGAGCCAGAAGGGCCTACCCAGAATCGTTGCAGTAACCAAGAAGAGACCAACGTGGTCCCGTGACACTTTGCAAGATGCAAAGACATATAACATTGATAAGCCATATCATGAGGAGCAGATGGCTCCACCAGTGGTGAGGCAGGAAGCCACACCAAGTACTAGCTCAGAAGGAGCTAGAGTTTAGAGGGAGTCATCCCTCGCGATCCAGTAGGGTTGGAGTAGCCTCCCTAGGACCATTCATAGGAGTGTTTAGAGGAAATCATTACATACAAAGGGAGAAAATGGATTCAAAGATTATATAGACTCAGAGGGAGCACGAAAACTCAGAGTGAGCTTGATTTCAGAGAGAGTCAGTGGCTTAGAGACTTTCATTCATAAATTATTCCTTCTCATATTCAAATGGAAAAGAGAGACGTCTTCCAGGATTGACAAACAAATGCCATGAGTTGAGGAGGCTAGATCGTAGCTTCAAAGACTTCTAAGAGATGTGAGATCTCCTGGGAGGATTCCCTTGCTTCAGTAGACTTTGCTACAATGATAGAGGAGGAAGCCAATCAAGAAGGACTGTGACATGGATATTTTACTTGGTTACGAGACCAAAAGGGAAGTCAATGGTGACTTCCAAGTTGATCTATAAGATCAAGAATGTTGCAGATGACAGTATAGAGATGTACAAAGCTTGATTTATGGCTAGAAGATTCTCCCAACAAGAGGGAGAATATTATGACGAGACACTTGCTCCAGTAACTAGAAGAAGTGTACATAGAGCAGCCACAAGATACATGAGAAGGAGTCTCATGTCTGCAGATTGAAGACAGCTTTGTATGGGCCTAAGCAGGCACCCAGGGCATGATATGCCATATCAGACAATTTCTTGATGAGCTTGGGATTTACCAAGAGTAAAACAGATTCCAACCTGTACTACAAGGTTTTGTACAGTGGTCTAGTGATATTACTGTTATATGTGGATGACCTATTTCTAACAAGAGACGAGAAGCTCATTGTTGAGTGCAAGAGAAAGATTGCATTAGAGTTTGAGATGAGAGACCTGGGTATAGTGCATTATTTCTTGGGTCCAGAGGTGTGGCAGAAACTGGATGAAATTTTCCTGTGCCAAGGAAATTTGTTGGAGAGATTCTAAAGAGATTTAGAATGATGGATTTTAAAACCATGCCTACACCGATGGTGACAAATCTAAAGTTATTTAGTGATACATCTTCAACGACAATGGATGCCACCATGTATAGACAAATGATTGGTTCGTTGATGTACTTGACGAACACAAGGCCATATATATGTTTTGTGGTGAACACATTGAATCAATATATGGTTGAGCCGAGACATGTTCACTCGATTGCAACAAAACATGTGATGAGGTACTTGAAAGGTACATTTGACTATGGACTCAGATATGCTTCAGATCGTGAGATAAGCATGCAAGGATTTACTGATTTAGATTAGGCCGATAGTGTTGCAGACAAGAAGAGTACATCTGGATGTTGCTTTAGTATGGGATCAATTATGATCTCATGGTTCAGTAGGAAGCAGATGAGTGTGGTGCTCAGTACGACTGAGGTAGAGTACATAACAACGTGTTCAACTAGCAGTGAAGCAGTGTAGCTTCAGAAGCTGCTTGCAGGTGTGTTTGATCTCGAGTTAGAGGTAACTTGTATTTGGTGTGACAACCAGAGTTGTGTGAAGTTGACAAAGAACATGATGTTTCATGACAAGTCCAAGCATATCGAGATCAAGTACCATTATATCAGAGATATGGTGTAGAAGGGAGTAGTGAAGCTCAAGTATGTTGCTACAGATGAACATATAGCAGACGTGTTGACCAAGCTTATGTCGAGGGTGAAGTTTGAGTACTCCAGGGACAAGCTTGGAGTGGTTCAAAAGTGTTTCCCACACATCGAGAAGTGTTGTGTTCCCCATGTAGTGGGAATTGTAGTGGAAGTGTGATGGATTACATATGCGACTCCAGGTAGCAATGTGGCATAGAGTGGGAAACATGTGGTTCATGATCATACACTAATTATGGCACCAGTCAGAGTGATGTGTATGACTACTCTAGTTAAAAATTTTGGTACACCAAGTTACTGCTACTCCAGTGAAAAAGTTGTTGGTTGTGGAGCCTGATTATTTTCCTGATTTAGAGGTCTTTTGCTTTCAGCCGTGTTTATACCCCATGAAGTATTTACACCCCAGAAGTATGTACACTCTTCCATGCGGGGGAGTGCAGAGGGGGGGTACCCCCTCTGCGAGGTCCGAGGGGGCTATCCCCCCGGCTGGGGGGTCTGGGGGCAAGCAGGCCCCCAGCGGGGGTTCAGGGGCGAAGCCCTCGAAGGAAAAATTGCCTTGTAAATGTATATTGTAATTCCATTGTAAATCTGGACCGTTCATTATAAGGTCGCAGATCTAACGGTAGAGATTGTGTTAGGGTTTTTTACCCTAGAAGGCAACCCTCTTTTATGAGGGAAATGTATTGTGGCGATGGTTGATGGTGAATATTGTATTCTGAGAGAGGAGACTATGAGAGAAAGAAGAGAAAGTTACAACGGGTTTTGCTGTAGGTTGTATCCCTTCATTTGTTGGATAATAAAAAAGGAAGGACCTGGCAATTTCTCTAGTGGACGTAGCCCACACTGGGTGAACCACGTAAATCCGTGTCTCTCTTGTATTGTGTATCTTCTGTGTTTTATTTCCACATTTGTTTTATTTTATTGCTCCACGGTCCTGTTTTTCTAACAACTGGTATCAAAGTGAAAGGTAACTCGCAAGAAAAGAGGGTTCCTGGTTCGAGTGGGAGCAATGTCGGAAGATGGAAAATTTAGGGTCGAGAAATTTAACAGCCAAAACTACCAGTTATGGAAGATGCAGATGGAAGATTATTTATATCAGAAGGATCTATTCCTACCATTGGGTGGAGTAGCAAAGAAGCCGACGACCATGAAGGACGAAGAATGGGAGATTCTTGACAAAAAGGCTCTAGGAA